>PVJA010021768.1:0-35161 GCA_004027025.1 Myocastor coypus
AACATAATAATCAATCCCTAATAAACACAGGATTCATGCATTTTTAAATGGATAATTATAATGCAACCAGTACCTCTGCCTCAAGCATGGAAATGTAAATAAAAACTCCCCCGCATCTGCCAAGCAAATAAGTGAACTCTTCCCTAAGAAAAAGACTGTTTCTGTGTTTATTAAGCACATTCTGCAGCCTTAATCCTCTAGTATCACTATTTGGGCCATAAATCCTGCCAGAAATACATTCTGGTTATGGTGAGGGGCCCCCTGCTGTACTGCGGGATTGTTGAAAAACCAGAAACTGCAGGAAACAAGCCCTGAAACACAGCTCAGCTCTACTAGCAGACACACCTCCTCCCAGAGGGGCTTCATAGAAAACAGACGAAGCAATTAAGCCAAAATGCACTTGTCTATACTCTATGTGGAGGAAAACATCCAAATAGGAATTCCATGAAAATGGGAGCCCTGCGGACTTCGTGTTCTTGATTCAACTACTTTTTGTTATAAGAGATGTCTGATAAAGCAGAAGACTGGGACAGGGACGAGGAGAGAGAGGTCCAGCCTCCTCGGCCCTCACATTCCAGGAAGCAACTGCCCCGAGAACAATGCTCATAGCCCCTGATAACAGAGGAACTCTCGGCCTTGAAAGGGAGAATGCTCTTGCCTGCAGTGGTTTCCACAAAACTCCCAGAGTCACAAAGCACGGGAAGCGGGGGTGGGGTTGGGGGGGCTCGCTGGTTAGTTCAGGTGTTTAAAGCACTGCTGATAAATGCACTCAGGCCAGGGGACCGCATTTCAATCCCGCTCCACAAACCACACCATACCTGCACTTAAGGCAGCATGAACTAGCCAAAAAAAAAAAAAAAAAAAAATCCTTCAAAATACACTCGAATAAAGTAGCATTTTCAGGGGCCCACTCTGCTCCCAGGACACATTTTCTGACCCAGGCATAGACACTGGCTGTCCCCCCTCCCAAAATGTAAAGGTACCTAAGAATAAAGTTAAAAATCAAGCCACAATGGCATGTCCCCTCAGAAGAGACTGATGAAGGAAACTGTAGAAGACAGAAAAATTCCACGTAGTTCTGAACCTCCTGATTGCAGTAAAACTGCCATCCTAGTAGAGCCAAAATTATCAGTTCTTGTTTTGCTTTGTTTTTTAAGGCAGGGTCTGGCTGTGTAGTGCAGGCTGGCCTCGAACTTTGTAGAATCCTCCTGTCTCAGCCTCCCAAGTGCTGGGGTCACAGATGTACACCACCAGCTTCACTACCACCATCTCCAGTATGTTCCTTAGCTACTATCATGAGACCAGGGCTCACTGATTTCCAGAAATGACAGTTCGGTAGTCAAAAGTGACGGCTGCCTCCGTGTGAAAATGCAATGAAGCTTTCTACATCTTCCTCTTCAGTATCACCTCAAACAGCACTAACTGCTGTGTCCTGAGTGCTCACTGTGGTTACCTGCGCCTTACCGATGACACTCCGAGCGACTACACAACCAGCCCAAACTCACACAGCCCGCACGATGAGGAGCACCAGGACTCTACTCAGACTTCAAGAACTGGGGCAGGGACAGAGTTCAGCGGCACAACTGCCTGCCTGGCTGGTGCAAGGTCCTGAGTTTGATTCTCAGTACCAAAAAATAAAATAAAATAAAAATAACCGGGGCCCGGCAGGATGGCTCAGTGGTCTAAAGCGCCTGCTTAGGAAAGCTAGGGCGGCTGCAGGGACTGAGGTTCAATCCCCGGCACCACATGCTCCGCCAGCCTGCCCTCGGGGCGGGCTGAGCCAGCCATAAAAAATGAGTGAATTGTGCTCGCTTTGGCAGCACATATACTAAAATCGGAACGATACAGAGAAGATTAGCATGGCCCGTGCGCAAGGATGACACGCAAATTCGTGAAGCGTTCCATATTTAAAAAAAAAAAAATGAGTGAATAAACAAAGGTTCTGAAACAAGAACAAAAATAATAAATAAAATAAAAAATTCTTTAAAAATAGTTTAAAAAATAAAAATAAAAATAACCTACACCTCCTCTCCAGAGAACTGACATTGCCCATACACCCACATGCCCACCCCTCTTCCTGACTTTTATTTATGACCTATTCATCCATCCAGTCTGCTTCTATGGGGATAGGTCCACAGACCCAAATAAGCTTGCATCGCATCTCACTTGATGACAAATGTTAACTCCTCTTACACCGGTGGCACAGGACCGCCTAGATAAAGAACTACTAGTGCCTCCCTTCAGTACATGCCCCTCATGATTTTTTTTTTTTTGAGACAGGGTCTCGCTATGCAGTTGAGGCTGGTCCTGCGCTCACTTTTGTAGCCCAGGCTGGTCTCGAACTCGCACCAATCCTCCTGCCTGAGCCTCCCGAGTGCTGGGATTACAGGCGTGAGCCACCACGCCCGGCTCCTCAGTGATTTTTAAAATCACTTTATAGTACAGGAATATCTGCCTCCGTCTTTTACCTCTCACATATATCTAAATGTGCTTTTAGCCAGGCACGGTGGTGCACGCCCATAATCCCAGCACTCAGGAGGCTGAGGCAAGAGGACCATTGTGAGTTCGAGACCAGCCTAGGCTACAAAGGGAGGGCAAGGCCAGCCTGAACTGCATGGCATGATTCTACAAGAAACCGCGTGTTGAAGACACAAGATCAAAGGGAAGGAAGCCAAGTCTCTGGCTTTCTGCTCAGAAGAGCCTGGAGGAGGAAGGAGGGGAATTAAAGGAGTTACTGCGAATTTGGGTTCCTCTGCTCCACTCGCTATAGCAGCATAGCTCAACGCTTATGAGTCTGTGCGGTCTCTCACCTTTCTCAAAGATTCCTTCCGCTTCCAGGATAGCGACAGTCAGGTTGGCCGCCTTCTTGAGCACTTCAGCCTTCACGGTGACTCGCGAGGGGCTCCGCTCCAGCAGCTCCACCCCGACGGTCACATTTCCTCCAGGCCTGATGGTCCCGGGGGCTGTCACCAGAAAACTGGGCCTGGGGAGTCCCCAGCAAGGGGAAGCACAATTTCTTATCCTTTCATTCCATTCTTCTGTGACCCTCAGATCTTACAGACAGTGACTAAACTCCCCATGCGGGGGGGCCGCTGTTAGCACTGCAGGCTGGTCTGTTTAGTCGTGCCCTGAAATGCTACTGAAACGGGACTCGTTCCCAACACACAGTCACGATGCAGAAACCTGGGCTACTATCTGCATCCTGGAACCACGACGGCACCACAGGCGCTCTGTACGCGGCTTGCCCAGGATGTGCAAAGCACAAGCCTTCATCTTCCCTCGCTGATAACCTCGCCCCGGCGGGATGACTGTCTTGGATAAAAGAAAAACAGGCAGACTGGGGTTTTGCCTGTTTCTTATTAGAGCCTATATGCTGCGTGTCCCCCAAGGAAAAAAAGCGCCTAAGCCCACGGATGGGAACAGGGCTGAGCAGTGATCCTTCAGCGCGGAGGCCAGGGCAGGCCGGCAGGGAAGGCGCCCGAGGCCAGAGCTGGCCTGCGCCTCTGCGGAAACGGGCGCCTTCCACCTTCGGACGCTCTCGCTGGCCCCCTCCCTACGCCCGCACTTCAACCCATAATTCAGTCCCCTGAGCCACGCACTGCTGGAGCCAAACCCGATACGGTCCTGTTTAGGAAAAAAGAAAACTGCCGAGGGACGACCCACTGACTTTCTTTAGAAAGTTGTTCTGGGATGCTCGGAGCTTGGGAGGTGACTGTCGTGGAGCCGACCCGAGGCCACCTGCGGTACCAGGCCGCGCAGCGCGTGGCCTCCTGGAACCTGGCTCCCCGACCCTCACCCTAACCCCCAAATCTAACCCTGATCTCCAGCGTGACCCTGACCCTGATCTAAACCCTAAGCCCTAACCTACTAAGCAGAACCCTAACCCCGGCCCCAAATCCCGGCGCTCAACTAACCCGCCCCCGCCCCCCGCAGCCCCCCCGCGCCCCCCGCGCCCCCTCCACTCCTACCCGGGCCGCACGGCCGCGGCGGCTCCCACGTGGAGCAGGAGCAGTGCGGTGGGGAGCGCGCAGCCCCGCATCCTGAGGATCCACCCGGTCCCGGCTGTCGACTGCGGGGTCTGGGGCGGCGGCGCCCGGACGGTGCAGCCCGAGCCCGATCCCTCGCGGCCTGGAGGCGCTGGGCGGGCGGAGAAGGCGGGGCCGCGCCGAGGGTGGAGCCGCCGACCTGGACCGAGCGTGAGTCAGAGCCCGGCGCCGGCGGGCGGAGGGACCCGGCCCGAGCACCCCTGGCTGGCGAGGGAGGGAGGAGTGGAGTCGCCCCCAAGCTCCCGGGCGCCCTATGCCTGCTGTGCCCGCGGAACCTGGGCCTGGCACTGCAGTCCCCTCGGCCGGGCTGAGCGCGCCTCGTCTCCGGCTCTGGGCGTGGGGTCCCTAAAACGATGCCCGCTTTCCTTCGTGCGGGTTACCCAGAGTCACCTACGCGAGTGCAGGTTTTTTGTTGTCATTTAAAAAAAAAGAAAAACTATTTATTTATGGCGGGCTCAGCCTGCCCTGGGGGTGGGGCTGGCGCAGCATGTGGTGCCTCGGATCAAACCGCAGTCCTTGGAGTTGCCTAAGCTTGCCTAAGCAGGCGCTTCAGACCGCTGAGCTATCTCGCCGGCCCGTGAGTGCATGTTAAGTGTCAGAGGGACCCACAACCTCAAATTTGTAGCGCTGTATTCCAAGACCTCCGGAGGCTTAGAAACAGCGAAGTCAAAAAGACAAGGTCTCACTATGCAGTTCAGGCTGGCCTTGAACTCACTTTTGTAGCCCAGGCTGATCTCGAACTCGCACTGATCCTCCTGCCTCAACCTCCCAAGTGCTGGGATTACAGGCGTGCGCCACCATGCCCGGCTCGAAAGTCAGATTTTAAAAGTATGTGATCCCGTGTTTGTGCTCCGTGTCACACCGCACACTTGTTGAGCAGTTAACCTTACAGAAATTTCTGCATCTAAAGCTATGAGAAGATAAGGCTAGTTCATGCCCAACACAGAGTAATTATTCAATTTTTAAAAAATGTTAGAAGGATTAATGAATATTTGTCTCAGAATTACCTTTACTTTTTAAGGAAAACAGAAAGTGGTATAAATAACTAACAATATGAGACTGGTTGCAGGGACCAAGGTTCGAGCCGAGGTCCTGCACAGCCCTAACCCTGGAGCACGCTGAGCTGGCAACCGAGTGGGGCGTGGCGGCACATGCCTGCAATCCCGGCGCTGAGGAAGTTAAAGCAGGAAGATCACTATGAATCTGAGCTGCCTAGTGAGACCCTGTACCAAGCAGACAAAATGAAAAACAAAAAACAAAAACAAAAACAACAACAAAAAAACGGGTTAAGCAAAGTAAAAATTATGTGGTTGAACTGGGCACTAGCTACCGATCCAGAGACAAATACTCATGATAAGGAATACAGAGTGACTGGTTAATAAAACAATTGAAATGTGATTTCATTTTTTTTTCTTGTTTCAGAACTTTTGTTTGTTTGTTTGTTTGTTTGTTTGTTTTTTTGTCTTTTTGAGACAGGGTCTCGCTATGCAGTTGAGGCTGGTCCTGAGCTCACTTTTGTAGCCCAGGCTGGTCTCGAACTCGCACCAATCCTCCTGCCTCAGCCTCCCGAGTGCTGGGATTACAGGCGTGAGCCACCACGTCCGGCTTGTTTGTTTATTTTTATGGCTGGCTCAGCCTACCCTCAGGGCAGGGCTGGTGCAGCATATGGTGCCAGGGATCGAACCGCAGTCCCTGCAGCCACCCAAGCTTTCCTAAGCAGGCGATTTAGACCACTGTATTAGTTACTTTTTGCTCGTTGCCGGGACAAATACCCAACACTCAAAATGAAGGAAAGAAAGGTTTATTTAGCTCACAGTATGTGGAGGTTTCAGTCCATATTCGGTTGGCCCAAGGCTGAGTGGAACAGGGCAGAGAGCATCCAGTTCAAGGCGGCAGAACAGCAGCAAAATGGTGGCAGAGGCAGCCAACCAAACAGGGCAGCAGAACAGCAGCACCAGCTCGAGCTCCAGTCTGTCTCTCTGTCTCTCTTTATATTACATTCAGGCTCTCCGCCTTAGCTCCCGCCCTAGGCTACACCCATAATCCCATCAGTACTAAAACCCATAATCCCAGGGATCATGGATCAAGTCTCAAACTCTAGAAGTCCCTGCCCAATGACTCCATGAGGCTTTGGGGGGACAACTAGACATAAACCATAACAGACCACTGAGCCATCCTGCTGGGCCCCTCATTTTTATATAAATAAAATGTTTGTGTGTGCATTTTTATATTGTAATCATATAAAAACTTCACGAATATTTATGAAAATGTTATCAGCATCTAGTGGTGACCAAGCTCCCTGCAATTAAGGTGTATTTTTTTTTTTTTTTTTTTTTTTTTTTTTTTTTTTTTTTTTTTTTTTTTTTTTGCTTTAAGCAGAAAACAATAAACTGGCGTTGTTTTCGGCAGGTCCGGGACCCTGGCGCTAGCGCTCCTTGTACTTCTGTATCACCCGGCCATTCATTAGAGATTGTCCAGCTGTCACCCCCAAAGCATTATGCAGTGATCGGGCAGCAGGCTTCCGGAGCTCGCAATTGACTCAAGCTCCAGTGCTGGGATTATGTGAGCGAGTGCCGCCCCCGCCCTGGGACGGGCAGCCGGATGCGACCACAGGAGAGGCAGGGAGAGAGGCTCGCCAGGGCTGCGCCTCCCTCTTGGCTCTTGCGGCTTGGCTGTTTTCCGCCACCATGAGCTGCAGCCCTCTGCCAGGTGCCATCCGCCTTGGATCCTGCCGACAACGGACTGAAACCTTGACACACTCTGAGTTCAGTAAATAAACCTTTGCTTCCTTAATGCTGGTGTCAGATATTTTGTCCCAGTAATAAAAGAAAAGTAGGGCCCAGCGGGATGGCTCAGTGGTCTAAAGCGCCTGCTTGGGAGCTTGGGCGGCTTCAGGGACCGCGGTTCGATCCCCGGCACCACATGCTGTGCCAGCCCTGCCCTCGGGATGGGCTGAGCCAGCCATAAAAAATGAGTGAATAAACAAATAAAGGTTCTGAAACAAGAAAAAAATAAATAAATAAAAATTTTAAAAAAAAAATAAAAGAAAAGTAAGTGACCCATCATTTGATAATGAGAATGCCTCAAAAGAAGACCTGGTAGTGGACATGGTGGTGCACACCTATAATCCAAGCACTCAGGAGACTGAGGCAGGGGAGTCACCGTGAGTTCAAGGCCAGCCTGCACTACATAGTGACACCCTGTCTCAAAACAAAAAAGAAGAGAAGAAAGGGAAGAAGGAGTGGAGAAGGAGAAAAACAGAAAGGAGAAGATCCTAGTCCTCGATACAGCAGCACAAATCTTATAATTCTTAAGACAGGAGGATCTCAAGTTCAAGGCCAGCCCGGGCTATGGAGTGGGTGCAAAGCATCACAAAACCTTGCTTCCGAAAGAAAAAAGCCTGTTCTCTAACAAGTTTTCATTTTTCAAGTATTTGTTGTTCCCAGGGTGAAATGGAGACTTCTGTCACATTATTAATAGGTAAAAATTACAAATGACAACAAAAATAATGTGTCCGGCCTGTTAAGGTTTAGCTCTCAAATGGCTCTGCACAGCCACAGAGCCCATTAGAGAAGGCGGGGTCTGACTGCAGGTGGACAGTGGGTGCTGCCCAAAAGGTGCAGCTTGCTCGCAGGCTCCTCCCTGCCCTACTCTGCACTTCCTGGCCCCCATGATCGAAGCAGGCCCTTCTGGGTATATGATGGTAGTTGCATCAGGTTAGGTGAAACTGATTTTCTAGTTTTGAAGTTAGATAAGGTTACCAGGGATATCTATGGACGGGAAGTTGGTGAGGCTTGGACTCTGGTGAGCTTGCACCATGCCGGTGGACCTAAATAGCGCCAAACGTCTCAGATTTATCTTCCCTGGGTTCCTTTTTAATTTTAAGGATTTTTGAGACAGGGTCTTGCTATGGAGTCCAAACTGGCCAGCTCACTGTGTAGCTCAAGCTGGCCCTCCTCCTGCCTCAGCCTCCCGGGTGCTAGGGGTACAGGTCCACCCCGTCCAGCTCCCTGTGGGCCTCTCAGTCATACTGGTCACCAGAGACAACTTGTGTGAACGTGGGAGCTGGCAGTGAAACCAAGCCATGTATGTTTTCCTTTCTGAAGGTGGACGTGGGGTGTGAGGTGAAGGCCACCATATATCCTCAGCGCTGTCGGTGGTGTGGAGGGTCACTCTGTGGCAGCAGGTGACAGTCAGTTCTCAGCTCTTAAGGACACCAGTGATAGCCAGGCATGGTGGCACACGCCTCTAACCCTAGCATTCAGGAGGCTGAGGCAGGGGGATTGCTTCCAGTTTGAGGCCACCCAGGGCTATAAAGTGAGTTTACGGCCAGTGTGGACTACACAATGCAGCCCTTGTGTGTTTCGGCCTCCTCATCATGCTCAGCCCCTTTTTTTTGTTTTGTTTTTTGACACAGGGTCTCGCTATGCAGTTCAGGCTGGCCTTAAGCTTGCTTTTGTAGCTCAGGCTGGTCTCGAACTCACACTAATTGTCCTGCCTCAGCCTCCTGAATGCTAGGGTTAGAGGCGTGTGCCAGGATTACAAGCACACGCCACCACGACCCGGCCCTCAGCCTCATGAACTGGACTGAAGTTATGTGCCCGCTAAAACCTCTCCTCCAAATTGTGGGTGTGGGGTCCTATATCTCAGGACAAGAAAGTGGTTAAAACAGTCTCCCCTCAATGGATTATTCTTCGAGGCAGGAAGAGGACACCGCCCTGTGTCCCTCCTGACCGACTTTCCTTCAACTGTGGTCATTGGAAATGAGCATAATGGCAGGTGCTGGTGTGAAGTCCACGCACACACGCAGGGCCCCTGCCTCAGCCAGCAGATAAGAGCCAACCAGAGGTGACCAGGAGCGAGAGACAGAGACCTGAGACCTAGGCCTCGCTTCCCACCTGCAACAGCAGACGCCATGGGTGACCATCCTGAGCAGCTGGTGTCCTTGGATTCATCTTGTCCTTTGAGACAGGGCTGCATTGTGTAGTCCACACTGGCCGTAAACTCACTTTATAGCCCTGGGTGGCCTCAAACTGGAAGCAATCCCCCTGCCTCAGCCTCCTGAATGCTAGGGTTAGAGGCGTGTGCCACCATGCCTGGCTATCACTGGTGTCCTTAAGAGCTGAGAACTGACTGTCACCTGCTGCCACAGAGTGACCCGCCACACCACCGGCAGCACTGAGGATATTTGGTGGCCTTCACCTCACACCCCACGTCCACCTTCAGAAAGGAAAACATACACGGCTTGGCAGCTCCCACGTTCACACAAGTTGTCTCTGGTGACCAGTATGACTGAGAGGCCCACAGGGAGCTGGACGGGGTACACCTGTACCCCTAGCACCCGGGAGGCTGAGGCAGGAGGAGGGCCAGCTTGAGCTACACAATGAGTTGGCCAGTTTGGACTCCATAGCAAGACCCTGTCTCAAAAGTCCTTAAAATTAAAAAGGAACCCAGGGAAGACAATTCTGAGATATTTGGCTTTATTTAGGTCCACCAGCATGGTGCAAGCTCACCAGAGTCCAAGCCACACTAACTTCCCATCCATAGATATCCCTGGTAACCCTATCTAACTTCAAAACTAGAAAATCAGTTTCACCTAACCCGATGCAACTACCCTCATACAGCCAGAAGCGCCCTCCTCCTCTTTCCGAAGGTGGATACCAAGATCCTCTGCCCAGCTTTGGCTCCTGCTACTCCACGTTCAGGTCAAGGTAAGACAGCGCGATCAAGCCCTGCCAGCCCCTGCTCCTCTCAGCAGTCCCGAGGTGCCCACCAGTACGGAACCCTCCTCCACTACCCAGGCCTCTGCGCGCAGGTAGCACCGAGGCGGGCCGTGGTCCCTGGCAGCAGGGACGGTGCACGTGCTTGCTCTGGGGGCAGATAGAGCCCAAGCAGCCATCTCTCCTCTCCGGGTCACTGCTGTTCTCACGGACTGTCATCACGGCACCCACAAGCACCAAGATGCAGCCCGGCGTACTCCCGTGTTCCAGGAAATCTGTAACCAGGAAATCCCACCACTCTAGCCCCACGGGGACCTCCTACATGGGTGTACCGGTTGGCTGTGCCCATTTGAGAAGTGTAGAAGTTTAACTACATGGACTCAGCAGTTCTACACCCCGAGATGCTGAGGACCCGTCCTGGGGTGCACCCATCTCCCCAACAGCAGAGAGGCATGAGGAAAGATGGGCTTGCCCTGTCCTTCACAGTAGCTCCGGCCCTCCCCTTCGGCCTGGATGTGCTCCGGCTTCTACTGCTGAGGGCCGTTCAGCCTTTGGGCCTAGGCTCTTGGCCTCTCTGGCTCAGATCATGGGCCTCCAGATGGAAGGTCCCTGGCCCCGGAACCTGGCAGTGAGCTCCAGGCCCTGAATGCCCCGGATGGATAGAAACCTTCCGTCTCCAGCGTGCAGATGTCCTCTCACCCTTCCTCGGCCGACTCCGTGGGTGACCGTTGTGAGGAATCTTGTCATTTCTATACATTTGTATATATCTCATGTCACCTTAGCTGTTGCAGGCCGCTAAGTTAGACAGAAATACTAGAGGCAGTCAGACAGGGCTAAACCCTCAAGGCGACAATATAGAAGGTGACTTTGCTACTTCGGAAGAGACAGACACTCCTGTTGTGGGCCAGATCTCAAGGCAGGAGTAAACAAATCAGCCACAAGGGCTGGTGAGATAGCTCAGAGGACTAGGTACCTGCTTAGGCAAGAGCAGGGACCAGAGTTCAATCCCCAGCAGCACGTGTCCCACCAGCCCCGCCCCTGGGCACGCTGAGCCAGCTACCGTGTCTGGGTGTGATGGCGCACCCCTGTAAACCCAGCACAGGGGAAGCTGAAAACAGGAGGATCACCATGAGTCTGAGCTACATAGCAAGACCCTGTAGAAAATACATGAATTTAAAAAAAAAAAAAAAAAAATGGAGCTACATGCTTCCCTAGAAATGGGCATGAGAGACTGCTATTCTAAATAGGTCTCAGTGACCTTGAAAGAGCTCAGCGTCGCTAACCCAGCCCCCAGCAGGAAGAGACTGTTCCGTCCACATTCATGACCACCTGCTGTGTGACTCACTTCCCTATTGGGTCCCAGATTTAATCAGCTTTACCTGAGGAGCTGGGGATCTGGCTCAGGGGTAGAACACTTGCATAGCAAGCTGGAAGCCCCAGGTTCAGGCCTCAGCACCGAAAACAAAAAATAAACCTCCCCTAAAAAACAATTTGACTTTACCTGAGTGACTGTGCTTACAATCTCACTGGCTGACCGTACTTTTGCCCTACCTCATGCCCACCTAAGTAAGTTCCCATGTTCGCCACCTCAGACCCACCTTGCCACCTGGTGTTACCGTAAAAAAAATGCCTGGAAGAAACATTTTCCCAGGGCAACCTGCTCCAGACCCCGTTCTGTTCCTCTCTTGGACAGAAGCTTTCTTTCCTCTAAAAAATAGTCTGCTCTCAACCTCTGTTTATAAAATTCATTCTTCGGTTTTAGAGAATACAAACTCATCTCAGGTACCTTTCAGAACAGGAGGTTCGCTCCCCAATATTAATATCTGTTTCTCATAAAACACTGACTGATCCACCCGGTTACTGTTTCATGGCATGAGGAAACCTCCAGTGGGCAGGTGGATGGGATCACAACCCAGTATTGCAAGAATGGGACGCAAGGGCCACAGAGATAGCTCAGCGGTCTAAGCGCCTGCCTAGGCAGGCTTAAGGTCCCAGATTTGATCCCAGGCCACCAAGACTGGGCCTGGCAGCACATGCCAGTAATCCTAGCAGTGGGGACGCTAAGAACAGGAGGATCGCTACAAGTCCGAGATGTATAGGGAGACTCTGTACGAAATACATTTTTAAAAAGGAAGAAAAACAGGAAGCCAAAGCTCCGCGGCAGATCACCAGCATGATAGAGGAGCCACGTGTCCCTTTCCGGTTCCTTTATTCTAGACTAGTGAAGCTGGCTTGGGGGGAAGCTCTGAGAGAGAGATGACACAGTGATTTTGATGATATACCACATCCTACAGCCTGGTGTTGCTTTTTTTTTTCTTTTTTTTTTTTTTTTTTAAGCAGGGTCTCACTATGCAGTTCATGCTGGCCTTGGGCTCACCTTTGTAGTCCAGGCTGATCTCGAACTCGCACCAATCCTCCTGCCTCAGCCTCCCGAGTGCTGGGATTACAGGCATGCACCACCATGCCCAGCTAGGTGTTGCATTTTTTTAAATTGTTTATTTATTTATTTATTTATTCTTGTTTCAGAACCTTTATTTGTTTATTCACTCATTTTTATGGCCAGCTCAGCCCGTTCCGAGGGCGGGGCTGGCCCAGCATGTGGTGCTGGGGATCAAACTGCGGTCCCTACAGCCATCCAAGCTTTCCTAAGCAGGCGCTTTAGACCACTGAGCCATCCTACCAGGCCCCTAGGTGTTGCATTTTTACATAAATTTTATAGCATTTTAAAATTATTATGTGGGGCCTGGCAGGATGGCTCAATGGTCTAAAGCGCCTGCTTGGGAAAGCTTGGTCAGCTTCAGTGACCGCGGTTCGATCCCCGCCACCACATGCTGCGCCAGCCCTGCCCTCGGAACGGGCTGAGCCGGCCATAAAAATGAGTGAATAAACAAACAAAGGTTCTGAAACAAGAAAAAATAAATAAATAAAATTTTAAAAAAATTCTTAAAAAATAAAATTATTATGTAATGGGCCTGGCAGGATGGCTCAGTGCTCTAAAGTGCCTGCTTAGGAAAAGCTTAGGCGGCTGCAGGGACCGCAGCTCAATCCCAGGCACCACATACTGCTCCAGCCCTGCCCTCAGGGCAGGCTGAGCTGGCCAGAAAAATAAATAAATAAACAAACAAAAGTTCTGAAACAAGAAAAAAATAAATAAAATAAAAAATTCTTAAAAAAAAAAAACAAATAAAATAAAATGATTATGCAAGAGGGCTGGTGAGATGGCTCAGCGGTCTAGAGTACATGCTCACACAAGCTTAGGCAGCTGCAAGGACCGCAGTTCTATCCCTAGCACCACATGCTGCACCAGCCCCAGCGCCAGGGCAGGCTGAGCCGGCCATAATATAAATAGATAAAGTTTTTAAAAAATATTATGGAAAGCCAGGCGTAGTGGCGCACACCTGTAATCCCAGCACTGGGGAGGCTGAGGCAGGAGGATCGGTGAGAGTTCGAGACCAGCCTGGGCTACAAAACTGAGCTCCAAGCCAGCCTGAACTGTACAGAGAGACCCTGTCTCAAAAAGACAAAAATAAAATATTCTGGAAAATATTAATGCCTCTTGCATCCATCAGACCCTTTTCTTCCATAGCTATGTAACCCAGGGCTGGCCTTGGACTTGCCAGCAGCCCCAACGCCAGGAGCGCTTCCATTGTCTTAGTCCTGGGGATGGATTCCCTCACCCACACCCCCACCCCAAGAGTCGAGGGAGCTGTGCCCTGTAGCCATCGGTGTGGTGGGCAGCCACTGTGTGTGCCCACTGCCAGTCTGGCTGTGACCACTGGATGTTTTGTCTTTGTCAAGGCTGGCACTATCTTTAACCTAACAAGTTTTCAGTGCCAGCGGCGCACATAGCCAACGCCAAGGTCATGGTGTGCCCTCATCATGCCCTCCCGCTTGGCCCCAGACACTCAGGACGAGTTGGCACGCGCTCACCTCTCTCTGCAGCTGGACACCTCCCAGAACCCAGTTTGTGTCTCCCCACCCCCACCTGTGGCACAACGCCACTTGGAATGAACTGCTTGTCCCATCTGGGACTTCATTTTAAAACAGAGCTCCACATTAGGTCCTTTATGGTGGTCTTGAAAAGTAACATAACCAAATAGCTCAGCGGATTAAAGCACCTGCTTAGGCAGGCGCAGCAGCTGGGGTTCGATCCCTGGCCTCAATCAGAGCAATTGAGACTGAGCACGGTGGTGCACATCTATAATCCCAGCGCTGGGGAGGCTGAGAACAGGAGGATCACCAGAGTCCAATCTACACAGTGAGACCCGGTAGACCCTTACTAAAATACAAAAAGAAAAGAAAAGTAGCATAAATACAGGATCCAAGAAAACATTTTCACATACACCCATTTATATCTGTAAACATCTGTGGCTCTTGAGACTCCATGTGTCCCACTTTTGATTCCACCTAATTTTCTCCCTTTTGGCTTTTCTCAAACTTACTTCTCTCTTTAAGCTTTCTCTCTCTCTCTCTGTCTCTCTCTGTCTCTCTGTCTCTCTCTGTCTCTGTCTCTATCTATCTATATATATATGTCAGAATGCCTCCATGCTTCATGTTTTTCATTCAATAATTGTCAATATAACACTCCAGCGCTAACTACTGACCCGCATCCATTCCCCAACCCTGTTGCCAGCAGAATTCTGGGGAACGGCCTTCCATTTCCTGCAACCCGTTGCAGGCCCCAAATGTAAGGCTCTGTTGGTCTCTCAGCAGTCCCCAGGAAAAAACCTCAAGAAGACTCAGAAAATGAAGACAAGAGGTAATAGCTCAAGTCTGGCAGTAGACCTGGGCTGAAAGGCACCAGCCCCACTCTCCACCACCCCGCCCCCCTCACCCCACAATGGTAAGGGCCTTTATTATACCTTTAGAGAGCTACCAGAGGCAAGGTTGCCTAGCAACTACTACCAGGAAGGATGCTTTTCTCAAGGCTGAAGTATCTTTGGGTCGGGGAAAACAGCTCGGTAGAATAAGCACTTTCCTGGTAAGCTGTGTGTTCTGGGGTTCAATTTTCTTCAGACTATAAACCCCTGTTCTCTCCCATCTTCCTATATATGAACTTCAATCTCTTTTTAAAATATATTTTTGTCCTTTTGTGTCTCAGATTTGTTAATTTCTGTTTATATTTCTTTTTTTGTTTGTTTTTGTTTATTTATTTTTATGGCCAGCTCAGCCTGCCCTGAGGGCAGGGCTGGCACAGCATGTGGTGCCGGGGATTGAACCGTGGTCCTTGCAGCCGCCTGCAGGCGCTTTAGACCACTGAGCTATCCTGCCGGGCCCCTTTCTGTTTATATTTCTTTTGCTTTGTATTTTATCCAAACTTTTTTTTTTGACAGTTTTAGATTTCTGTCTACCTAGGGAACATTACCTAAGAAATCCTTCCCTAAGTCTCAAGACGTAAATCAAGTCATTATTAGAGATTCTATTTTCTACACATGGGAAAAGTAAGACAGAGTTAAAGTAGGTTTGCTAAAAATTGGGCAGAAAGGCAGTTCTAGCCTGTACACAAGGCCCTGCCTGCTTTAAGCAGGGAGGTCGGCACTACCCTCCCACATATCCTCAATGTTAGGCTTTAGTGGCTTTGACACGGCCACAACAGTGCACCTGAGAGCTCTTTTGTTTTATATTTTTTGGTTTATTTTTTGGTTTTTGTTTTGTTGTCTTTTTCAGACAGGGTCTCGCTATGCAGTTCAGGCTGGCCTGGAGCTCACTTTTGTAGCCCAGGCTGGTCTCAAACTCACACTGATCCTCCTGCCTCAGCCTCCCAAGTGCTGGGATTACAGGTGTGTGCCACCATGTCCGGTTTACGAACTCTATTTTAAGAAGTGACTCTGCAAGATGAAATAGAAGAGCCAATGAGTGTAAGATGTTAAATGAGAGCTGTCCAATAGAGACCCTCAGTGCTAGTAAGGTTTGCAGCTTAAGCACTGCCAGGGTCTGAGGAATGTCAACTATTCAGCATGGATGCAGAGGTCGATAAGCTGGAATTGATGAAAAATCCAGTAACTCTCTTAAAGGAATTGTCAGCGATGGAGTCTCAATACCAAGCTTTGTATGCACGTTTTAAACCTGTTGCTGTTGAACAGAAAGAGACTAAGAGCTGCGTTCATACTACTTTGAATAAGACTATGGCCGTGACAGAAGAACTCCAAAAGCAAACAGATGTCAAGCTGTTGTCACCACTGACTGAAAAAAAAAAACCGGAACAGAACAGTTAAAGTCTTACATGCCACACTTATGAAGAAATGGAATTGCAAAAGAGAACTCTAATGAAGAAGAGATTAATTCCAGAGAAATATAAAAAGATGTCTTGTTAATAGCTCATGAGTATAGATGGGGGGGTCAAGGAGGAGGGGGAGTGACACCTTGGTGTGAGTGACTAGAGAGTGATGCCTTTCATAAGAGAAGGATTAAGAAGGAAAGATATTAGGGCCAGCAGTATAGCTCAGCAGATTTAGCGCTTGCTTAGAGGAAGCACAGTGAACGTGGAAAAAAAAAAAGAAGGGCAGATATTAATAAAATTCAGCCAGGGGCCTGGCGGGATGGCTCAGTGGTCTAAAGCGCTTGCTTGGGAAAGCTTGGGCGGCTTCAGGGACTGCGGTTCGATCCCCGGCACCACATGCTGCGCCAGCCCTGCCCTTGGGGAGGGCTGAGCCCGCCATAAAAATGAGTGAATAAACAAATAAAGGTTCTGAAACAAGAAAAAAATAAATAAATACAATAAAAAATTCTTTAAATAAATACATAAATAAATAAATAAATAAAATAAAATTCAGCCAAAGGATGGAGTGGAAATAAAAGGAGATAGTTTTATAATTTTAATTAAGGAAGTCCCTTAATACTAATTTTGTATCTGTTTTCTTTTTGTAATTATTGGGATAATAGATGTTCTGGCTTATCATAAAAGAATGTACATTTTAGTCTGTCATTGAGTGAATGTGCATTGGGAAATAAAGTGTACTATAAGCAAAAAGAAAAGAAAGTGACTTTGCAAAGGCATAGTTAGTAAGCCAAGAAAAAAGAAAAGGTATATATATAACCCTGGAGAACAATAAAGAAAGAAGTTCCTATGGAAGAATTCCCGGAGTCAGGTCTCCAGGGAGATAAATGAAGCCCGACTAGAATAGATTCGCACGCAGGAGAGCGGTTCTCAGCCTGGCTGTCTCGCGGTCAGTGCGCCTCGTTCTCCTCGCCCCTGCAGTTGGCACTCTGCTCCCCCCGTAGGGCTGGGAGTGCAGCTTGGTGGTGGCACGCTTGCCTAGCAGGGGCCAGCCCTGAGTTCAGTCCCCAGTGCCACCACCACCAGAAAGAAAAAGGAAATCACCTTGCTCTCTTGGTAATATGTAAAGTAAATGATTTTTTAAAATCTTTTTATTTCATGTATTTGGTACAGGATCTCACTACACAGCTCAGACTTATAGTGATCCTCCTGTCTCAGCCTCCCAAGTTCTGAGATTACTCGGGGAAGGGCCAGCGTGGCATGTGATACTGACCTGGGTCCTTGCACTTGCCTAAGCAGGGGCCTAGACCACTGATCCATCTCACCAACCCTAAATGATATATTATGAAACTGATGGTATTTTGGATTTGATTAAATGTGTAAAGTGTAATACAGTTATAGAACATTTATATAAGTGATATTAAGACTTTTTTATGTATTTAGTACAGTGTCTACAGGGTCTCACTATGTAAATCAGACTCATAGTGGTCTCCTGTTTTCAGCCTCCCAAGAGCTGGGATTACAGGCCTGCGCTACCACGCCCAATCTCAATTGCAGTGTCCGTACATCCCAGAGGCGGGGCCCACAGAGCCTACGGAGCTGGGGATTGAACCCCGGCCACTGCACTCTGCCAGAGCAGGCACTTTAATCTGCTGAGCCATCCGGCCAGCCTGATATTAAGACTTTTAAATAAAAAGTACGCATTGTAATTAAGGATTTTTTTTTTACTTGCTGGGTGGTCAAGGGCAAGTCGAAGCATGCCCACACACACTGTCCTCCGTAGAATGATTGTGAGGACAATATGCAATATGTCAACTTTCAAAGAAAAGAAAGGGGAAAAGAAAAAAAAAAAAAAGTAATGTGGATTTAGAAAGGTTAATGTTTAATTGTTTGATCAATCTTATATACCTATATGTATTAATCTAAACTGATCTGATGATGAAAATATGTAATATAACCATTGCTAAATTTAAACAATAAAAAAATTGAAACAAAAAATAAAAATAAAAATAAAAAGTATGCAGATGACAAAAACTGGAAAATCAGAGAAAGACGAAGGAGTAAAAAGATGACCAAGAGACCAGGCATATAGCTGTGTGGAACACCTGCCTGACAAGCACAAGCTCTTGAGTTTGATTGCCCATACAAAATAATAATAATAATAATAATAATAATAATAATAATAATAATAGGATGACCAAGAAGTTAAGAATCCTACAAAGTAAAAATGACATCCTGTGGTTATTGATTTAAAAGTCCTATGCACAGCAAAGCTAAAAGTAGCATGAGCGCACTAGGGAGCACAGAACATCTCCCCGCTCCCGGACTCTGCTGCGCACCTCGCCTCGGCGGCTTTTTCCCCTCTGTGCGCGGAGGCATCAGCTCTGCAGCAGACACCGGCAGGGACTCTTCCGCACCAGCTCGGTTCTCACAGGGAGCTGGGGACAGCGTCAGACCTCAGGGGAGGAGGGCGCAGCCGCTGCTGGCCGCACTTCGGAGGCCAGCAGCAGGCACCCGGTGTGACCTGCGCCCTGCCGCAAAACCTGGCTCCCACAGTGCGGCGATCCCCCTTGCCAAGCAGCTCCCCAAAGCCAAAGAAATGCTTGTGTTTCCCATTCCATCACTAAGCTAAGTGAGGCCCCCAACCCTGGGGGCGGGGAGGGGTGCTGACACGCAGGGCCGGGACGTCCCCAGGTGCTGAGGCTTTGGAGTCCCCACACTCCTAGCATGCAGATGTTTTCAGTATGATTCAGGGATTTTACGGAGGATCATCACGCTGTGTTCTGAGCCGGCCAGAGAAAGCAGGCGGAGGGCGGGCTCCGTGCTCTAAGCGCACTGGCCCGGCTTGGCGCTTCTAGGGACCTGTACCGAGCAGGAGCCCAGAGGGTCTCCTCACTAGGGAAGACCCAGGGACTTAGAGCTTCATGTTGTGAGGAGAGCCGTGCTAGCAATCAGCCTCAACAACCAACTTTGAGGACGTGTTAAAGTTGGTTAAACCCGGGGCCTGGCAGGATGGCTCAATGGTCTGAAGTGCCTGCTTAGGAAAGCTTAGGCGGCTTCAGGGACAGCGGTTCGATCCCCGGCACCACATGCTGCACCAGCCATGCCCTCAGGGCAGGCTGAGCTGGCCGTCAGAGTAAATAAATAAACAAGAGTTAAATAAATAAACAAACAAAAGTTCTGAAACAAGAAAAAATAAAATTTAAAGTAGGTTAAACCCTGTTCTCAGGCAGTGACAGGGCTTGGGAGCTCTGGCAGAAATCAAGATGTGCATTTCTTATTAGTCCAGGAGTATTCAAAAAGTACCATAAGGGGCCAGGAAGATAGCTCTATGGCACCAGTGCGTGCCTGCCAAGAGCAAGGTTGTAAGTTCAAACCCCAGTCCCACAAAAAAAAAAAAAAAAAAAAAAAAAAAAAAAAAAAAAAAAAAAAAAAAAAAAAAAAAAAAAAAAAAAAAAAAAAAAAAAAAAAAAAAAAAAAAAAAAAAAAAAAAGTACCATAAATATCACAAAAATTTCTTTTTCAAAAAAGTATTTACCAGATGGGCGGGCAAGATGGCTCTGAGGTCTAAAATGCCTGCTTAGGCAAGCTTAGGTAACCACAGGGACCGAGGTTCAAGTCCTGACACCACAGGCTGCACCAGCGCAGGCTGAGCCAGCCATAACAGAAGTAAATAAATAAAGTTTAAGAAAAAAAAAGTAATTACCAGAGAAGACAAACTCACAATTTTAATTCTTATAAACTCCTCTTCTAGTGCATGGTTTAAATTATAATATTTTCAAGAGCAAACTACTATCTGGGGAAAACATAGTAAGATGACTTCTGCTAATGCTAGTTGGGAAACTTTTCTTTATTGGGGGGGCGGGGAGGCTGAGGCAAGAGAATCACCATGAGTTCAAGTCCAGCCTGGGCTACATAGCAAGATCCTGTATCCACACTCCCTCAAAAAATTAAGAAAATAAAAATAAAAACCAAGCAGGGACCTGCAGCATGCTTTAGAAAGGAAACTTGCTTTCTTGTGTTTTTGCCCCAGGTGTGAGTTGAGCATGCATCAAGGTGTGGTGACACACACCTTTAATTCCAGCAGGAGGGGCTGGGGAGATGGCTCAGTGGTCTAAAGCGCCTGCTTAGGCAAGCCTAGGCAACTGCAAGGACTGCGGTTTGATGCCTGGCACCACGTGCTGTGCCAGCCCCACACCCAGGGCAGGCTGAGCCGGCCATAACATAAGCTCAAGAGGGCCGGCCAGATAGTTTAGCAAATTAAAGCCCCTGGTTAGGCAGCATGCAGGGACCAGCGTTTGATCCCCGGCATGCTGGGCCAGCCCTGCCCCCCAGGGTGCACTGTGATGGGGACATTAAGACTGGGCATGGTGGTGCTCACCTGTAATCCCAGCAATGGGGAAGCTGAAAACAGGAGCATCACGAGTCCTATCTACGTAATGAGACCCTGTAGACTCTGTACTAAGTACACTCAAAAAACTAAAAAGACAGTCACAGGTTCAAAACCAATCTAGGCAACCGAGGCTGACTTGCCTCAAAATAATAAATAAGTAAATAAATAGAACTCAGGGTGTAGCCCTGTGATAGAGTTCAATGCCCAGTACCAGGGGTAAAAAAAATCTACCATCACAAAGACAAAAGTTGAGCTGGGCTGCAGCTCCAAGATAAAGCACTTGCCCAGCAGGCACAAGGCCCTGAAGTGACTCTCCAGCACCAAAAGGGGCATTTTTTTAATTTTCTTTTTTCTTTTTTTCTCTTTTTTTCTGGTACTGGGGATTGAACTCAGGACCTTGCACTTGCCAGGCAGGTGCTTATGTCACTGAGCTACATGTGTGTGGGTGAATTCTTTTTTCTTTTTTTAAATTTTATTATTTTTTTCTTGTTTCAGAACTTTTGTTTGTTTGTTTATTTATTTATTTATTTATATGGCCGGCTCAGCCTGCCCTAAGGGGCAGGGCTGGCACAGCATGTGGTGCCAGGAATCAAACCGTGGTCCCTGAAGCCGCCTAAGCTTTCCTAAGCAGGCGCGATAGACCACTGAGCCATCCTGCAGGCCCTGTGGGTGAAATTTTATATCTGGGACTTTCCTCAAAATAATATAGAAAGCTGGGGCCCGGCGGGATGGCTCAGTGGTCTAAAGCGCCTGCTTGGGGAAGCTTGGGCAGCTTCAGGGACCGCGGTTCAATCCCCGGCACCACATGCCGCACCAGCCCTGCCCTCGGGGTGGGTTGAGCCGGCCATAAAAATGAGTGAATAAACAAACAGAGGTAATGAAACAAGAAAAATAAATAAATAAAATTAAAAATTCTTTAAAAAAAAATAATATAGAAAGCAAAATAGGGGTCAGGGAGATAGCTCCATGGTACAAGTGCCTGCCTGGCAAGCCTATGGTCATGAGTTCAAACCCTGGTCCCAATAAGAATAATAATAATAACAATAATGAAAACGAGAGCCGGGCGTGGTGGCGCACGCCTGTAATCCTAGCACTCGGGAGGCTGAGGCAGGAGGATCAGTGCGAGTTCGAGACCAGCCTGGGCTACAAA
Source organism: Myocastor coypus (assembly GCA_004027025.1). Taxonomy (NCBI): domain Eukaryota; kingdom Metazoa; phylum Chordata; class Mammalia; order Rodentia; family Myocastoridae; genus Myocastor; species Myocastor coypus. The sequence continues at coordinate 21,527 of PVJA010021768.1, forward strand.
AGTGAGCTCAAGGCCAGCCTCAACTGCATAGTGAGACCTTGTCTCAATATGTCCTGGGCTGAGTTGGAGGAGAAGGAGGAGGTAGTCTTTTGTTTCAAGGGTATCAGCCACATTAGATGACCACCATAGTGATTTGAGCAATTCATGCCAGAGCCAGAACCTATCCATAACCAGGCTTGGAGAAGACCTGGAGAAACTGAGAACTCTGAACGTTGCTGGTTGGAATGGTGAAGAGTCTTGCCAGCTCCCTGAAATAACCACAGACGACCACAGGACTCCACATTTCACTTCTGCACAGATACAAGCGAGCTGGGAGCAGATCTCTGCAGGCCCAGGTCCTTAGCAGTATCGTTCACAATAGACAAAGGGTGCAAGCAGTCCAGATGCTGATCAGCCCGTAAGCAAAATAAGCTGCATGCAATGGAATATTACTCTGCCTTTAAAAAGGAAAGGGCTGGGGAGATAGCTCAGTAGAACAAGCGCTTTCCTGGCAAGCCCAGGGGCCTGAGTTCAATCCTCACTTCTGAAAAAAAAAAAAAATAATACATAGGACTAGGCAGGCGAGTGGCCCTGCTCTGGCCATGAGCTCGAGGCTGCTGAATCTCCTCCTCACACCTACAGAGAATCCATTGCGCTCTCTCTGCCCTGATGGTTCTGAATTTTTCATAATCATCTTTAATACCAAAACAAGAGTCATGTAAGGAAGCAAAAAAATTCAATCAAAAAAAGAAAAAAACCCTAAAACAAAAACAGCTAATAATAATTGAACCATGTCACCGGGCACCACGGCACATGCTTGGAATCCCAGCACTTGCGGGGCTAAGGCGGGAGAATTGGAGCAAAGGTGAGGCCATCCTGGGCTGCGAAGTGAGCTCAGGACCAACCCGAACTGCACAGTGAGACCCTGTCCCAAAAGACAGGCAAAGATAGCAGTTAGCAGGGACGGGGACCGAGAGAACTGGGAGTTAACTGGCGGAGTTCAAGTTTCACAAAATGAAAATGCTCTGGAGAGAGATCACACTCTGCATATACTCAACACTTCCAAACTTATGTGCTTAAAATAGTTAAGACAGCAATTTTGTGTTATACATTTAGGGGTGGGGGCAGGGCTGGCCCAGCGCGTGGTAAGGGGAATCGGACCGGGGTCCCTGCCTGCTCCCCTCAGCTTGACTGAGAGGCACTTTAGACTGCTGAGCTATCTCACCGGCCCCGTGTTGTGCATTTTTACGTCATGCCTTTTGCCTCGGTAAAGAATCTGCGCGTTATTTGGGTTCTCTGTGTGCTATAGCACAGTCCTCCTCAGCCTTCTAACAGAAATTCTCCCTGCCGGAGACATACAGTTGTTTAAAAGTGGGGAATTAGGGAGGCAGGCAGGGAGGGAGGGTCCCGGGCCGACTCCTGAAAGCTGTCCCCACCTTGCTGTGCTGCCAGGGAGGCCGCAGGCCGGAGCAGGCGACTCTCCCAGGCTCAGCGTACCCAGGTGTGGCCATGTAACAGAGTTTTGGACAATGACATGGAAAAAGAAGACTGCCGAGAAAGCGCCCGCGCGCGCACACACGCACACACGCACACACGCACACACATGCGCGCGCACACACACCACCCAGAACACACCACCCGGGCAGCGCGGACAGTGGATCTGCGGCGCCCGCTGAGGAGGCAGCAGTGGGGAGTCAGGTGTGGACTTTGAGGACCCGCAACATCTGGGTGGGCGGTGTGCCTGCGCCCGCAGGAGCCAGGGCCACCTGGGACTCACCGCCGCTGTCTCTCCGGCGGGCCGCCTGGGCAGAGCTACCCCTTCCGTCCCGCCACCCCCAAACACAACACAACCTGAGGCCAGGGCTTCCTACAGGGTTGGCCACCAGAAATATTTTTGGAGTGAGCCCCGCCCTTCCGCCGCCCGCTGGCTTCCAGGCGCGAATTACGCACCCTGGCCTGAGGTCACATTCACCCGCTGGTGCTAAATGCGTTTGTCCCAGTCACTGCCAGCAAATTACAGATTCTTTTCAAAATGAAGTCCATGAAGGAAAAAAAATCATTCAAATGGCAAAAATAGCTTTACACAAATCTCTACCTAATGTATTTAAATATAAGTGGCCAGCGTACAAAAATAAAATGGCTTAAAGTGGAAAAAAGGAGAAATGAACCTTGATGCCCTGGTGTCCCTGGGCCTCCGGCCCAATTTCCCAGACTTCTGGGACAAACGCTGCCTTACGCTGGCTGTCCAGAGTGCCAACGCGGCTGCCCCAGAACGCGGCACAACAGTCAGTAACTGCCTCGCTGGCCTGGTGAGACGGTGTTCACAGATGCTGAAAGATTATGGTACTGCTAGCTGTAAGCTGCAGAAACTTTACAAGTGAGCTGGGGAAGCTTGGAACATAACCACTGAGCCCCAAGCGTGACCAAAACGCGGGCCTTGTTTAAACTTCCCGCGATCTCTTCAGCACGACACACCTGCTCAGACCTCTCCTCCCCTAGCGCAGCCTCAAGGCCTTTCACCCTGGCCCTTGGGGTCGCCCGACCCTGCTGGGGCCAAGCGAACCTTGTGTGTAGCCTTGGATAGAAAGAGGCCATTTCTAGGGGCCGGGGAGATAGCTCCATGGCACAAGTGCCGGCCTGGCAAGTGTAAGGTCATGAGTTTGAACCCCGGTCCCACCAAAAAAAAAAAAAAGAAAGAGGCCGTTTCTGGGCCATGGAGATAACTCAGTGGTCTAAGTGCTTGCCAGGCAAGCACAAGAACCTGGGTTCAATCCCTGGTATAGCATACCATGCTGGCCACGAGTTTGAACCAAATAGAGACCCTGTCAAGAAAGAAAGAAAGAAAGAGAGAGAGAGAGAGAGAGAAAGAAAGAAAGAAAAAAAGAAAGAGGCCAGGCATGGTGGCGCATGCCTGTAATCGTAGCACTTGGGAGGCTGAGGCAGGAGGATCAGTGCAAGTTTGAGACCAGCCTGCACTAGAAAAGCAAGCTTGAGGCCAGCCTGGACTGTATAACAAAACGCTGTCTCAAAGACAAAATAAATACATAAATAAATAAATAAATAAATAAGACCAACCTGGACTATAAAAATGAGCTCAAGGCCAGTCTGAACTGCATAGCAAGTCCCTATCTCAAAAAGACAAATAAATAAATAAATACATAAATACATAAACAAACATAGTGACTCCAAGGCCAGCTGCAACTCCATAGCCAATCCTTGTCTCAAAAAGAAAAAGAAAAAAATTGTAACCTTTGATCTCATATCTAGCGGCCTCTTGTCGGAGCCCCTGGAAAACAGCACAACAGTGAGAAAATTCTTCTGTTATCTGGTGGAGGACCCTCGCTCTTTGTTACTAAAGATCTAAAAGCACAATTGACAAGGGACAGTGGCTAGGGTTATAAGTCCATGAGGCTATCCAAACCCATGATCTTGCACTTTCCAGGCAGGCACTTATGCCACAGGGCTATCTCCCCCGGCCTCAGGACCTTACAATCTGAATCCAGGCAAAGCTGCTGTCTTGGAGACGCCTCAGAGCAAGGGCAGCTCTTCCAACAGCCGCCTTTCTGCTCCAGCCTGCCCCCCAGTGGTGACTCAGCGCAGACACCACATTATCAAAGCCTCCCTTGTCCTTCTGGACCTTGGGTAACCTCGGTTAACCCCAAGGGAGAAGAGTGCTAGACCTTCCTGTCAACGGTGCGTCCCAGTTCACGAGGGTGGCTCTGACTCCGTTCACACGGAGTCCCAGTGCTGCAAAAGCCAGCAGAGGCGCCTCCTCTGGACCCCAGATCTATGACATCTCAGCAAGTCTGTGCCACACCCAGAGTCAGCTGAGGAGCCCTGCTGACCTCCAGGACGGTGTGTTCCACGGGCCTCACGTGGGGGCCTTTTCCCCAAGGGCATTAACCCTGCTCACGAGGGGCTGCACACACAGTCACGGCGCTCTAGGTTGGTGTATATTTAAAAATGTATACTTAAGTGTTTTCATACTGAGAAGTTGCTTAAGTCACGTACTCTGAAATTGTTCTACAGGATCTTGCTGGTGTGTTTCCCTTGTGACTACAGAGCAGAGGAAATGGAGACAGACGTAATGTAGGAGCTGGGGAGGCAGGCCTGCCTGGCAGAAGAAGAAGGAGAAACAGGAGGAACAGGAGCAGGAGGAGGAGAGGCCAGGCATAGTGGCGCACGCCTGTAATCCTAGCACTCGGGAGGCTGAGGCAGGAGGATTGATGTGAGTTCAAGACCAGCCTGGGCTACAAAAGTGAGCTCAAGGCCAGCCTCAACTGCATAGTGAGACCCTGTCTCAAAAAAAAAAAAAGGAGAAAGAGGTAGAAGAAGGCTAGAGTTTTCACACCAGACCACCAGCCACATGGCCATGGAAGGACTGTGCTGGGTGCCTGAGCTCTCCCTGCAGTGACTGGAGATCCTTTTCAGGTTCTATGCTGTTTGGGCAACTTCATCCCAAAGCAGGGTAATTTCCTTAACCCCATAGCACGGTGTTAAATGACACCCGTAAGCCTGCACTCATTCCAGTACCTGGGAGATAAAAGTTGTCAACAGTGAACCAGGGATGTAGCTCAGTGGCACAAATGCCTTCCTGGCAAATGAAAGGTCCTGAGTTCGATTCCTAGTACCAGAAAAGTAACTGTCAACGGTGAGCATGATGGGACACAGTGGAAGCTATGGGAAGTGGCCAAGCCAGCAGACAGGCACCTGCCCTGCCCCACGCTGCCCAGCTTACAGACAGCTTCGTGGAGCTTTTTCTAAAATAACCTCAAGTGCCCACGGTTATAGGCTCTCCCTCGGCACCATGGGAAGGCAGAGGAAATTTAGAGGTGGCCTAATAGGCCCTGAGGTCCCAGCAGCTTTCTCTTACCCTGTCACCCCTGGCCATGAAAGCTCTGCCCGGCCACAAGCTCCCCACCAAAGTTCTCCCTCACCACAGGCCTAAAAGCAATGCACTTGGTTGTAGGCCGAAACCTCCAAAGGTGAGACTGATAGGGAAAAATCGGGCCCTGCAGATAGAAGACACACAGCACTGAGGTACTTGGGAGGCAAGAGCTTTACTTACGCCAGCAGGCAGGGGGAAATTCAGTCTCCAAACCACCAGCCCCACCTCTGGCTTAAACAGACCCTTTTACAGAAATACAAGACTCGGGCCAGCCAGATAGCTCAGCAGAGTAAAGCGCCTGCTTAGGCAGAGCACAGCGGCTGGAGTTTGATCCCTGGCCTGCTGTGCTGGCCCTATGGGGGTGGGGTGCCTATAATTCCAAAGCTTGAGAGGCTGAAAACAGGAGAATCACTGCAAGTTTGATCTATGGAGAATGCCCTATAGACCCCGTCCTAAATACATAAAAAGAAAATACAAGGCTGGTAACAGGACAGTCCACAGGCGCTCACACGTTGTCTCATCACGCATGCGTCGTGAGGTAGATGTGCACAGGGTAGCTTTAATTGGAAGGGGGGGGGCATTTATCACAACGCTGAAAGACTTGGGGGGAGGGTAGAGGCCAGGCAAGCAGACCAGATTTGGTGTGATCTCGACAAGGTTAGTCTGCGGTTCGTGTAGGCAGCCCTTGAAACAGCCTGGAAGAACAAATGCGTGGGCGGAGCTTGGTGCAGCTGGCCAGACAGACCAGAGTCACTTATTTTTGAGTTGCAGCTGTGTAGCCAAGGTCAGCTGAGTCTGATTGCCCAATTGTGTGTGTGTGTGTGTGTGTGTGTGTGTGTGTGTGTGTGTGTGTGTTATGGCCCATTCAGCCTGCCCTGGGAGTGGGGCTGGCGCAGCACATGGTGCCAGGGATCGAACCGTGGTCCCTGTGGTTGCTGAAGCTTACCTAAGCAGGCGCTTTAGACCACTGAGCCATCTCACGGGCCCTGATTGCCCAGTTATGAAGCTACAGTTTTGTATTGTTTTTTGAGACAGGGTCCCATTCTTCAGCCCAGGCTGGCCTTGAACCTGCAACCATCCTCCTGCCTCAGCCTCCCAAGTGCTAGGATTATAGGTGTGTACCACCATATCTAGTGAAGCTATCATTTTAAGAAATGTTTGGTACTGTTTATTTTCCACTGCAAGATAAACCTTGCCTCCTTGTAAGCTGGTTGTCTGAGACATTTGTCACAGTCCTATAGGTGCAGACTGGGTTTTTATTTCCAAACTTTCCTTCCTAGGCATTTGGTGTTCATTGCACAAAGAACCATCAAACACCTCGAGTCCTTGTTGGCATCTCCTGGCTCCAAGACTTCTAACCCTCTTTGGGCTCCCTTTTCCAGGCCTGTACGAGGCCCCCGGACTTGGCGCTGGAATCTGGCCTTGTTCTAGCCCTAGCAAGGGCACCCCGGTCAGCCCGCAGCCGGAGACCCTTCCCCTTGGGGCAGCTCAGAGGACGGGCTGACAGAAGTATCTTTTTTTTTTTTTAAATTTTATTTATTTATTTTTTTTTTTCTTGTTTCAGAACCTTTATTTGTTTATTCACTCATTTTTATGGCCGGCTCAGCCCGTCCCGAGGGCAGGGCTGGCGCAGCATGTGGTGCCAGGAGATCGAACCGCGGTCCCTGAAGCCGCCCCAGCTTTCCCAAACAGGTGTTTTAGACCACTGAGCCATCCCGCCGGGCCCCATGACAGAAGTATCTGCACGCTGGCACCCCGTGCCCTGGGGGCACTGAGCGGCCTCCTAGGACATGACATGGACCCGGGGGTGCGCCAGGACGAATTCTCAGCCCTCTGCTTACACAGGTTACCCAGCCAAGCTCAGGTTTCCTCAGCTACAATGAAGAAAATGATGCTCGGCCCACTGATACCACAGAGTTGGCTGTGGGAGTGGCTGCCCCGGGCTGACTGCTGCTGTGCCACAGAACCACGGCAGTGGAACCACGGCAGCGGAACACGTCTCCGTCACATGAGCGATGCTGGCGAGCCCTGCTAGCGCAGAGGTGAAGCTAGAAGTCAGCCTCCTTTTCCGGCCTTTCTGTGCTCCCCACGGTGGCTGGGGCGCCGCTCTGTGGTCGGTGCTTGCCCAGCATGCAGGAGGACCCGGGGTCCAATCTCCACTGCCCTCCACATGCCCCAAAAGGCCAATTTGCTCTGAGTGCGGTGGCACACACCTGTAACCCTAGCCCTCGGGAAGGCTGAGGCAGGAAGAGAGCAAGTTCAAGCTCAGCCCGGGGGGCTCAGCAAGACCTGGCCTCGGGTGCTGGGCACAGAGCGCCGCGGGAAGGCCCTGGTTCAGCCTCGAGCCCCAGCCGGCGGAAGACCTCGCCACAGTCCCACTCACGAGTTTTGCTAGGAGAAAAATAATAATAAAGCCTGCGCTCGACTCAGGAGGCACGACTTTCACGGACAGGGTCACTGCCTCATCATCTTCCCCATTGCTGGACGACAGGCCCACAGTTTAAAGGGTTTGTTTTGGCTGGCATTTTAAGGGAACTTGGGCGCTGTCCACTGGCTGCGCGGCAGACACAGCACGGCCGAAGGGGTGGGGTCTGCCCGGCTCACGGGGCGGGGCCACGCCGACCGAAGCCCCCCAAGGCCACACCCCAGGATCCGCCCACCCCGACTCACGCAGAAATGCGCCTTACTAACTTCCGGCGCAGCCCCGCAAGCCATTGAGTCAGGATGAACCACCCACTGGTGAAGTCGAGGCCGGCCTGAACTGTACAAGGAGAGCCCCTTGAGGAAAAAAATAAATAAATAAATAAATAAAGATTGACGACTACACTGTCCTCCACGCAGGTGTGCACAGGCTTGGCCTGCGACGCGGCGGCAGCTGAGGCGGCTCCCTGACCACGAGACACACCACAGGGTGGCAACAAAACAGCAGGGCTGCTGGGATTCCTTTTTCAAGTAAGCAGAAATCAACTTGAAGACAACATGATTTTTTTGCTGGGGGCATACCCGGGATCGAACTTAGGGCCTTGCACTTGCCAGGCAGGCGTTTATGCGGCTGACCTAACTCTCCCGACAACAATATACATTTTAACAGATTAAATATCTTTTCTTTAATTGCTCTGGTACCTTCCTCACAGAACCGTCTTCTTCAATCAACCTCTTTCCATCAAAACATCTCACCTTTTTTTTAATTTTATGTTATTTATTTATTTATTTGTTTGTTTTTCTTGTTTCGGAACCTTTGTTTGTTTATTCATTCATTTTTATGGCTGGCTCAGCCCGCCCCGATGGCAGGTCTGGCGCAGCATGTGGTGCCGGGGATCGAACCGCGATCCCTGAAGCTGCCCAAGCTTTCCTAAGCAGGTGCTTTAGACCACTGAGCCATCCTGCTGGCCCGACCTTTTTTTTTTTTTTAATGTATTTCGTACTGGGTCTCACAGCAAAGCTTGGACTCATAGTGACCTTCCCGTCTCAGCCTCCTCAGCGCTGGGATCACAGGCGTGGGCCACTATGCTGGGCTTGGTGGTCGGTTCAGAATGGCGGGGCGGGACAGGTGCAGCATGTGGTGGGGATTGCTTCATTGGCTGAGCTACCTCGCCGGCCCTAACGACCCTAATGTCTCACTGTTTTGTCCCCTGTCTCCCCTGAACCCAGGGCTTTAAAGTGGGTGTACAGTCTCAGTCTTTTATTTTATCTGTTTTGTTTGCTTGTTTTTTGCTCTTTCCTGTTTAAAGACAGGGCTCCTCTAAATTGCTAGATCACCTAGGCTGAGCTCAAACGTTCAGTCCTCCTGCCTCAGCTTCCTGGTGTTGGGATAACAGGGCTGTGGCGCTGCACCCTGCTGAGCTCCTGAAGGAGGAAGAAACAAAGAAAGAAGGAAAGGAAGAGGGAGAGGACGGAAGGGGTAAGGGGAAGGGAGAGGAGACTATGTGGGAAGCTTTGAGCCAACACCTATGGCCCGAGTTCTCCAGCTATCTTACACCTCAGTGGGAAAGTCCTTGAGGGAGCCGGTGTAGACCTTGGGGGCCTCCAGATGTCCCAGGCCCTGCCGGATCCCTTGTCCTTTCTTACCTCTGCGCCCTCTTTTCCTGCGTGTTCCAAGGACAGCCTGCTGCTCAGCTGAGTTCCCAGCTGGGAATGGCATCTCTGCAGGGCAGCAGTGGCTCTGGGAGAGTCAGTGGATGGAAGCCCTACGGAAGGGAATCAGACTCAAAAGGAGAGAGGCCTCAGTGGATGTTTTTCCACATGGCACCTACAGGTGGCCACCAATTACATGAAAAGGTCCCCGGCATCCCTACCCATCAGAAATGTGCCTCTCTAAACCACAATGAGGGGCCTGGCGGGATGGCTCAGTGGTCTAAAGCAGTTGCTTGGGAAAGCTTGGGTGGCTTCAGGGACCACGGTTCGATCCCCGGCACCGCATGCTGTGCCAACCCTGCCCTCAGCATGGGCTGAGTGGGCCATAAAAATGAGTGAATAAACAAAGGTCCTGAAACAAGAAAAAAAAAAAAAAAAAAACAATTAAAAAAAAAAAAAAAAAAAACACAATGAGATGTCACCTCTCTGGTTACAGTGGTGTAGCTATCGGGCTGGGGAGATAGGACAGCGGTCTAAGCGACTGCTCAGCAAGCCCAAGGACCAAGGTTCGATTCCCCAGAACCATATTCTGTGCCAGCCCCAGAACCCTCAGCGCACTGTGCCAGGCACCGAAACCAGGCATAGCAGTGCACACCTATAATCCCAGCACCGAGGAGGCTGAGGCAGGTTGATCACTACAAATCTGAGCTGCATAGCCAGACCTTGTACCAAGTAAAGATTTTTTTAAAAAATTAGAATAGTAAGCCGGGCGTGGTGGCGCACGCCTGTAATCCCAGCACTTGGGAGGCTGAGGCAGGAGGATTGGTGCGAGTTCGAGACCAGCCTGGGCTACAAAAGTGAGCTCAAGGCCAGCCTGAACTGCACAGTGAGACCCTGTCTCAAAAAGACCAAAAAAAAAAAAAAAAAAAAAATTAGAATAGTATAGCTATCATCAAAATACAAAAGTTAACAAGTGGAGCCGAGGATGTGGGAACAAAAGAACCCTTGTGCACCATCTCTAAGAAGGAAATGCAGCGGTCGCAGCAGAAGGCCACACTTCCCCAGAAGTTAAAAATAAAACCAGTGACCCAGCACCTTCGCATCTGAGCATCTATCTACACACAAAAGAAGTGAAGTCGTGGACTTGGCACCGCACACACCCCTATCCTGCCCTCAGGGAGCCACGGCAGGAGAAGAATGAGTTCAAGGCCAGCCTCAACTACACAGTGAGCACCTGACTCAAAAACAAAAAAAGGAAATCAGAATTTTTTTTATGTGTTTGATATAGGGTCTCACTACACAGCTTGGACTTGTAATGATCCTACTGTCTCGGCCTCCACAGAGCTGGGATGACAGTCTCAGAGGCCGAGTCAGTGATGGGGGTGAGGGGGCACAGTATGTAGTGCCAGGGATCAAACCCTGGTCCCTATGCTCGTCTAAGCAGGTGTTTAGTCCACTGAGCTATCTAGCCAACCCTTAGGAAATCAGAATGATGAAGAGACACTGGTTCTCCTATGTTCATTGCAACATTATTTACAATAGCTAAGATAAGGAAACCAAATGAGTAAAGAAAATATGAGGTATTCATGGTGAGGAAGGTTGCTGAACCCCCTAAAACAAGGAAAAAAAACAAGGAAACTCAGCCACGTACGACAGAACAGATGAGCCTGGGAATGTAACGTTTAGTGAAACAAACCAGTGAAAGAAGAACATACGAGGGGCTGGGGAGATAGCTCCGTGGTACAAGCGCCTGCCTGGCAAGTACAAGGCCGTGAGTTCGTACCCTGGTCCCAAAAGAAAGAAAGAAAGAAAGAAAGAAGCCGGGCATGGTGGCGCACGCCTGTAATCCCAGCACTCGGGAGGCTGAGGCAGAAGGATCGGTGCGAGTTCGAGACCAGCCTGGGCTACAAAAGTGAGCTCAAGGCCAGCCTGAACTGCATAGTGAGACCCTGTCTCAAAAAGACAAAAAGAAAGAAAGAAAGAAAAAAGACAGACAGACAGACATAGGAGATGCCACTGTCAGTTCTTCACTGCACCAAGCACTATGGTTTTTGCATGATTTCAGAGCTCCCAGTCTCTGTGCATGGCCTTAGAGCTTTGGGCCTGGGGCAGCACGGCACACCGTGGCAGGAACACAGGCTGGGAGGCCTGTCCACCTTAGCTGATGGTAAGCACAGAGAGAAGAGGCAGGGCCAGGGTGCTGTCTGCCCACCAAGGGCACCGAGCCCGGAACCCAACTTTGCTCCATTTGGCCCACTGCCCGAGGTTCCACCCCCGGGTGGGGATCACACCTCTAATACACGCACATCTGGGGTACCTTCCGGATCCACGTTACAACAGGGGACACATGCGCTCTTTAGAAGCAGAGACGAGCCAGGCATGGTGGAGCGTGTGTGTAACCTCAGCACTTGGGAGGCTGAGGCAAGAGGACTGCTGAGTTCTAAGGCAGCCGGGGCTACATAGTGGGTTCAAGGCCAGCCTTCCCTGCATGGTGACACTCACTCTGTCCTGAAGGAAAGAAAAAATCCTTCTCAACCTTTAGGGCTGGCCTGGCAGCTGAGTGGACTAAAGCGCCTGCTTTGGCAGAGTGCAGAAGTGGCTGGGGTTCGATCCCTGGCATGCTGTGCCAGCCCTGCCCACAGAGCTCACTGAGATGGCAATGAAGACTGGGCATGGTGGTGCGCCCCTGTAATCCCAGCACTTTGGGAGGCTGAAAACAGGAGAATCGCAGAGTCCAATCTACATAGTGAGACCCTGCAGACCCCTGTCCTAAATGCATTTAAAAAAGAAAAGAAAAAAAGCAGAGATAATCGGGCATGGTGGCGCACGCCTGTAGTCCCAGCACTGGGGAGGTGGAGCCAGGAGGATCTCTGTGAGTTCAAGATCAGCTCACAAATGCGAGCACAAGGTCAGCCTAAACTGCGTAGTGAGGGCCGGCAGGATGGCTCCGAGGTCTAAAGCGCCTCCGTAGGAAAGCTTAGGCAACCGCAGGGATGAAGCTCGATCCCCAGCACCACATGCTGCGCCAGCCCCACTCCCAGGACTGTAATATAAAATAAAATAAACTGCATAGTGAGACCCTGTCTCAAAAAAAGAAAAAGGAGGGGAAAATGAACGTGCCCGTATGAAGAATTCTGGGGCTTCATACCCCGCCTGGAGAACACATGAGAACCTTAATCTTCTGTTTAGCCTCATTCAAAAAAAAACATATTCTTTTAATGTATTTAGTACAGGGTCTCACTACACAGATCAGACTCCTAGCGATCCGCCTGTTTTTAGCCTCCCAAGTGCTGGGATTACAGGTGCACACCACCGCCCCCAGCCTCAGTGGCAGGGCCAGCACAGCAGGCCAGGGATCGAACCCTGAACCCTGGTTTCTGCATCTGCTTAAGCAGGTGCATTAATCTGCTGAGCTATCTGGGTAGGCTCCTCAATCAGTTTTGAGCTGCCTTGTGTACACCTGCAGCTCATTTCTGAAGGTTGTTTTCCTTCTAGCGGATTTACTGCTCCGTGATAGCTTTGAACATCTGCAAAAACTGATTTAAAATTTCCTCAAGTTGAAGAAATAAAAATGTCTTAATTTTTTCATTATGTTTAAATTTTAGATATATCTATGCCAGCTTTTTCACAGAGCCAAATTTACAGCTTTTTTTTTTTTTTTTTTTCTGTACCAAGGATAGAACTCAGGCCCTTGTGCTTGCCAGGCAAGCACTTATTCTACTGAGCTATCTACCCAGTCGCTATGGCTTTGTTTTAAAACTTTTTTTATTTTTTTAGGGTTTTTGTTTGTTTTGTTTTGTTTGTCTTTTTGAGATAGGGTCTCACTATGCAGTTCAGGCTGACCTTGCACTCACTTTTGTAAAAGGCTGGTCTCAAACTCATACCGATCTCCCTGCCTCAGCCTCCCAAGTGCCGGGATTACAGGCATGCGCCACCACGCCTGGCTCTAGGCATTTTTAAAAAAATTTTATTTATTTATTTATTTATTTTCTTGTTTCAGAACCTTTGTTTATTCACTCATTTTTATGGCTGGCTCAGCCCACCCCGAGGGCAGGGCTGGCGCAGCATGTGGTGCCGGGGATCAAACCTCGGTCCCTGAAGCCACCCAAGCTTTCCCAAGCAGGCGCTTTAGACCACTGAGCCATCTCGCCAGGCCCCCATTTTTATTTTAATATGGCTACTTTTTCAGTTTTGCCACATTAAAAAACCTGACCAAGCCGGGCGTGGTGGTGCACGCCTGTAATCCCAGCACTCGGGAGGCTGAGGCAGGAGGTTCAGTGCAAGTTCGAGACCAGCCTGGGCTACAAAAGTGAGCTCAAGGCCAGCCTGAACTGCGTAGCGAGACCCTGTCTCAATAAGACAAAAAAAAAAAAAAAACCTGACCAAAAAATACCACAGAATTTATAAGCCAATACTGGCAACCTCATCTGTTACATACTTACCATTAAAATGACTTGTAAGACTAAATGAAACCACGCTCAACAGTTTTGAACTGTGATGGTAACACACATGGTGTAAGAAATGAGGAGACTAGCCGGGCGTGGTGGCGCACGCCTGTAGTCCCAGCACTCGGGAGGCTGAGGCAGGAGGATTGATGTGAGTTCGAGACCAGCCTGGGCTACCAAAGTGAGCTCAAGGCCAGCCTGAACTGCATAGCGAGACCCTGTCTCAAAAAGACAAAAAAAAAAAAAAAA
>PVJA010021769.1:0-35109 GCA_004027025.1 Myocastor coypus
AAGGTCAAATTTAACTCCATTTTTGCCATCACAGAATAGACCTTGGTTCTTCTGAAGCCACATTTTTGAGGCTGAATCCCAGAGTGAGTCAGACCAGTGTTCCTTCTTAGGTAATAATAATGAAATCGGGCCTTAGGGAATTACTAGCCAGCAAAACTCAATTTTGGTAAGGCTGTGCTCTAGGAAAGGAAATTAAGAGATATGAGACCAGATTGTCCTTCCAGAGGGCAAGAACTGCAAGGTGCAGAGGAGAACGATCCATCTGTGCTTCCCCTGCTCAATATGATAGGAGGAAGCTTGAACAAAGAGAAGGAAAAGAGGGATTCGCTTACTTTGTGGAGCTCTGTGTGCATCTTCCAACTGAGGGATCAGCATCAAAACCCTATGTCTTACTTAGTCTTCCCTTATACCTGGGACAAAGACCCCACACTCAAATTAAAGGAAGGAAAGGTTTATTTAGCTCACAGTTACTGTGGGTTTCAGTCCATATTCAGCTGGCTCCAAGGCAGAGTGGCACATGACAGTGGCAGCCAAGAGCAAGAGAAGGGGAAAAGAGGCAGCACCTCTAGCAGCTAACTTCCCTGCCTTTTAAACATAGAAATGCAAATTACCTACCCCAGGGGAGGTGCAGCACCTACACCCAGAGTTATCAATCACAAATTGCAGAAGCCACCCCTTGACTGAATGAGGCTCTTGGGGGACATCTATACCCAAGCCATAAAATTTCACCCCTGGACTCCCAAACACTCATGTGCATCCCTTTATGTAAAAGGCATTCTAGTCTATCTCTAAGAGATGCCAAAGTCCCAACAGTTTCAGCACTGCTGAAAAGTCCAAGTCCTAAGTCTCCTCCAAGATTTAAGGCAAACTCTTAGCTGTGAACCCTTATACAAATGGAAAGTTAAACACAGCCAACATTCAAAGACACAAGATAAACATTACCATTCCAAAAAGGTACCGCAAGACCTGGGACAAGCACAAGTCCAAAATCAAGTAGGGCAAAGATTAAATCCTGTAGATCTTTGTGGAACATCCAATGCAATCTGTGACAAATTTTGAGCTCCATGTCACTCTGCACCTACAGCATTCTTGGTAGTTGTGGCTCTCATGAGTTCTCTCATAGGCTGGCTTTGCTCCCTCTTTGCAGTTTCTCTTAAATGATCCATGTTTTTGGTTTTTCCACACTTCTGGGGTTTGCACTGAATAAGCTTCTCACTCACAGCTTTACACATTACACTCTCAGGGGCACACTATCTGGCCTCCAAGGTTTTCTGAAATCGAGGTGGAAGCCTTCTTAACCTCAGAGCTCCTGTATTCTCAATGCACGTAAAACCACTGCCATATGGATGATGCCAAGATCTGCAGCCAGGTGGAGCAGTAGCCAGGCTTTCTTCTCTTTTGGTTGCAGGGGTTGATTATATGTATGGCTGAGCATTGGGACCCTGTTTCAGAGGGATAAATTCTTCATGCCAGTGCCAATCTGGAGCCTGATGTAGCTGCCACCATTCTGGAGTAAGTGGCACAGTGGCTTTCTCCTCAAAGCAAAGTCTCTGACCTTTGTGATTCTGAGGCTGTAAAGGGTAGAGACCTGTTACCTCCTGTAATGCTCTCAGGCCACCTTTTCCATTTTCTCTTTCCTTCTCAGCAATGGAGATCCTCTCAGCTCTATATTGGCAGTCCACAGTTTTATTGGTGTTTCTTTTCTGGCCAATCTCACCTTTTAAATCCTCCTGCTGGGCTCCTTGCTCTTGATTCTCAACATAAATCTGGCTAAAACAGATTTATGCCCCCAATAACAGCCATGCCACTGGCCCAATATTTGGCTACTTTGAAATATTTTTTGAAAGATTTATCAGTCTCATTCTCAGGCAAAGTCTCTGGACATGTGCAAATGCAGATAACTTTTCTGCTGAATCAAAACACAGGTGATCTGGAGCCCAACAACCAATGCTTTCCTTCTTCCCAGCAGAAATCTCCCAAGCCTGGTCTTTATAGTCCAGCTTTCTATCAGCCTTCTGGTCTCCTGACGTCTGACCAGAATCTCTCCTACAGAAGAGCCAAAGCTGTTTCAGCTCTTTTCAAGTAGACAGTGTCTCCACACCTTTCCTGTCTCTCCCTATAAGCCATTTCCAAAAGCTTGTAAACCATATTGGCCTGATTTTAGCCATAGTAAACACTCCACTCTCAGTATCAAATTCTGTCTTAGATGCTCTTCTCTCATTGATGGGACAAATACCCGCTACTCAAATTAAAAAGAGGAAAAGGTTATTTAGCTCACAGTTAACAGAGTTTTCAGCCCATACTTGGCTGGCTCCAAGGCAGAGTGGCACATGGCAGAGAACAATCTTTCATGGTGACAGCAAAGAGCAAGAGAAGGGGAGAAGTAGCAGCAGCTCAAGCAGCTAACTTCTCTTCCTTCTTAACATTGAAATGCAAATCACCTACTCCAGAGGAGGTGCAACACCCACACCCACTGTGATCAATTCCAAATTCCAGAAGCCACCCTATGAGGCTTTGGGAGGACACTTATACACTAACCATAACACCCACTGGGTCCCTACAAGAATGCCAACATCCACAACTCTGAAAACATCATGTGTTGTTGAGGACCACAGAAGCAGAAACTCTAAATCAGACAAGGGAAAATGATGTGGTCACTGTGAAAGAAGGTGAATTGTTTCTTATAAAGCCAAACGTACTCCTCCAGTTCAATCCAGCAACTATGCTTTTTGTTATTTGCCTCCAAGGAGTTGAGATCCTCTGTCTCCACAGCAACCTATACTCAAACACTTATGACAGTTTTGAAATTGATGGTCAAAATATGAACAATCCAAGTGTCCCTCACCTAAAGAGTGGATCAACTTGGTGTATTCAAAGAGCTGATATAGTTCAGTGCTGAAGCAAAGTGAGCTAACAAACAATAAAAATAACTGCAGGAAATATAAATACATATTACTGTGTGAAATCTGAAAAGGCTGCATACTGCATTCTAGCTATCTGACATTCAAGAGAAGGCAAAAATATGGGGACCATAAAAACCCTCATGGTTTCCAAGGTCTTGAGGGAGGAATGAAGAGAGAGAGAGAGAGCACAGAGGATGTTTAAAGAAGTTAAACTACTCTGTATGATGCTGTAATGGTGGTTACATGTCATTATGCATTGATCAAAGCCATAGAAAATATAACTCTGAGACTGAGCCCTAGTAGAATCTATGATCTCTGGATGATTCTCATTTGTCAATAAAGAGCCACTGGTGTACCAAAGGCAGGGTAGGTAGATATGTAGTTAGCTAGATGATAGACAGACAGACAGACAGATAGATGATAGAGAAAGAGATAGATCAACCTGATAAAGGTAGGAACTCTAAAAAGAATAACATTATTTTCAACTTTCATTCCCATCCATTGTATTTCTAATATCTGCCATGCTCTTTGTCAGGCTGTGGCATAAAGCCATGAGCAATAATGTGGTGTTCTACTACATCAATACAAGGGCAGGGCTGTCCCAGTAAGTTCTGTGACAGAGGAGAGCAAGGGTGATACACAGCTCTGCATAAATATTTGCAAAGGTCTCTGGGGACTGAGCATCAGGCAGGTATGAACCAGAGGCTGGTCAGGTGTGAGGATTTTAAATGGTCAGGAACCTTGGATCCTCAGATACATGCAAAGTAAAATCCATGGTGTTTGCCAGAACAATATAAATAACAAACTTTAGTACCAACAATACAATACAACAGAACTTCAAATAGGGAGAGGAGTGATATAAAAGAACAGAATGAAGAGGTGGAGAAGTGTCTGAATATAAAGACTATTTTAAAATACAAAACATACATTTTTATCTTGCAGTGGAAAAGCCCTGCATGGGTCTTAAATGCAGAACTGGATGATCAGATAAAGATTTGAAATTTTTTGCGGTATCAGTATGGGAAATTATTTAGAGAGGAAAGCTCTAGAGGAGGAATGAGAAAGATTTGTTAAGATCCTGTGGCAAATGTCCAAGGGAGCATTTGAAAACACATAATGCAGCGGGAGAAACTAACCACTTGTTGTCCAGCATATTAAAAAGTTCTATTCTTTTCTAGATGTTTTGGATCCAAAGCTTTGCTTGCACTAGCAGTATTCCAGCCTCCAGAAGGGCACATTTCCATATTTCCCAGGCCACCTGCATTCAGCCCTCCTGGGAAGAGCCTCATAGGACTCTACCCTGACAGGTGCTTTTCAGTCAGGAGTCTATAGCTCACCTACACTTGGGGCAAGCAGTTCCGGTTCTTCTTGCTGACATCCTAGAATTCTCAGTGACTCTCTGGAAAAATGCTTTCCTTTCCATGTGTAAAGGAAAGAGAACTTCAGGTGTTATTCTATTGAGGACTTTTCTTGTCCTTTAACCAATTCCCTTGGAATGTCTGAAGTTCCATTTACTAAAGCTGTTTGGTAGGAGACAAAGGGAGTCACAAGACCGGTTTGGCAACCTCTTCTTTGGCAAGCCCTGAAAACTGTTAACTAGCAACAACTTGTGCTTTATTTAGAACACCAGAACCTCATGTTCTTAAGAGGTCTGAGACTGTAGCCAAATTTCCAAGACAATAGGAAAACTGTCACTCACTATACTACTTTAAAAAGTAGAAATTGAAGATTTTTGTCCTTGTCATTGTTGTTTCTGACTCTTTAAGAAATGTAGTGCTTACAATAAAAACTGCAGCTATCAGACAAGGAGCAAGGGGAAGAGAAATGCTGGTGGGAGAGCCACGCCTATGCACAGGAAGTGAGGACAGACCGCTCTGCAGGGAACACACCAGGAAGGCTCAGCTCTGTGCGGGGCATACATGAGACAGGCTCAAAGAGGAGCTGACTTCTCAGCGTGAGAGGGCAAGTGGGAAAGACTTGTGGAGAATGAAATTTTGGGATCAATCCTGGGATAAAAGGGCAATGGAGCGATGAACTAAGCTTGAAGGATTTCAAATCTGAGAAATTCTCTCTCTGTTTATTTAGGTCTAACATGTCCCCTAAACTTCTCACATGTGCAGAGTTGGGGAAGGTCGTAGGTGACTGAATCACAGAGGCTGTATGCATCAGGACATACCTAAATGCACTGTTAAGAAGAGGGGGGTTGGGACTGGGGAGATAGCTCCATGGCACAAGTGCCTGCCTGGCAAGTGCAAGGTCGTGAGTTTGAACCTCAGTCCCACCAAAAAACAAAAAACAAAAAACAAAAAAAAAAAAAGAAGAGGGAGGTCCTGGGCAGGAGAGGCAGGGTCTTGAGGGGTACATTTGTCCCCTGCCCAGCCCTGTACTTCTCTCTGCTTCCTGACTGCTATGATGTGAGCAGCGCTCCTCTGCCCCACCCTTCCATATTTCTTCTTGGGAACAGGCCAACCAGCACTGAATGCCACGAACCATAAGCCAAGAAAGCCTCTCCTTTCAGTTGTAACTGTTGGATGCCGTGCTTCTTCAGTGGCAAAGCTGGCACACACTGTAGCCTGTGGTTCCTCCAAGCCACTCAAGCAGTATAGGTGCTCTGCAAGAAGACAGGGGGCAGAGAAGCAGAGGCTTAGTGAAGGTAGATAAAAGATAACCGAGAGTCCTCTGTAGCCTGAGCTGTCACAGAGAAACATCTCAAAGTGTCCTGAAGTGTTAGCATCTAAGAGCCTGGGTAAGAATAACAGGAGACAGAGGGTGTTTGTGGACACAAGGAGTCAAACAACAGGCTGGTGCAACTCTGCAGCAATGAGGTTGATGACCAAAGCCTGGCACGAGGCGCGCACCTTGTCTCACCTGAAAGAGCACAGAAAGCCAGAACTGCATAGTGTCTTCCATCCTCACCCTGTGCCCACCTGAGTCTGTGGTTAATATAGACATTACTCAAAGCTGGTGCTGCCTGTAAAAGGTAGGAAAGAAGAGGAATTGGGAGAAATGAATTTGAATACTTAAATGAGGCTGGATTTTAAAGAAAAGTGACTGAGTTATTTTAATTTGAAAAATTTGCTTTTGTGCATCGGAAACAAAAACTGGTGACTTATGAGCTGAGCTTAATCTGGATATTGAAAATCTGGACAGTGAAAAATTTGGATATTGATATTGGAGAGGAAGACTTCATGTAGTTGTTCAGACATCACATTCAATTTGAAAGATAAATAAAAATGTAGGCTTTTGCTTCACAGTAGGTTGAGGACAATCTCTGCTCCTGATTTTCATCCTTGCCCAATATCCGATAGGCAATTTCCAGGCCACCAGGAATGTTCCGGAGCATTGAAAGATGAAAGCACCTTGCCAGTGCCTTTCCTTTGGCTTAGTTGGACCCTCCTCTGCCATAGCTAAGCTGCGCAAACAAAGCCAAAACCCAGATCCCTAAATGCTGTGTTCCTGTGTTTAATCCTCATCTACTTGGACACGCATCCATGTGTACCCCATGGACATCAGAATACCTGAAAGGTGTGCTGTCCCCCTTGGCACACTGAAGTTAGCTCACACAGAGGCAGCCTGACCTGGTCACATAGCAATGGAACACTGGAATCAAACCCTGACTGGGGTCCAATCCTAAGTCTGTGATTTACTTTCGTAGAACCTTGGACAAATTTCTTAAATTTAACATGTATCAGTTTTCCCTTTGGTTAATATAAGAGTAATTAAAAGATTTCTCTCATGAATTGACAAAAAAAAAAAAAAAAAAAAAAATCTCTGCCCAACCTATATGCATATAGGAGACGCCATGGAGTAAGTTCTCCACCCACTCAGACACCCACCCTGGTTTCGGCTAAGTAACCACACGGTGGAAGTGTTGTTCTGGCTTGCATCATTCAAGCCTCCCTTCACCAAGAGACGGCTTAGTGCCAAAGAACAAATTCCTCCTTGAGATCAACCTAACCAATGGCTCTCAGCTGGGAAAGGAGGCCAGCGACATACAATCTATTTAAAACCGAGACACAAATAGGCCAAGTCGCCCCTGTTGCTGACTCAGCAACTGCTCACGCAGCGTCCACGAGATTAAAGCCAGGAGGCCTCCACAGCTGGAGTCCCGGCACTGACTCGGGGACAAGTCAGGGAGCAGATACGGTACAGTCTCTTCTGTAAGACTGGGCAGTCTCAAAGTGTTTCTCCTCTCAAAAAGTACTCAGGAGGATTAAATGAGCCCACAGTAAATTGCTTTGGAAATGGTGAATCACAGTATGAATATAGGTATTATCATTTGCAGAATTTGAATTACACTATACATCATTAATTCTGAAAATAACACACAAAACCTCGGACCCTGGCTGAGACTAAGATATTACTTCAAACATTGTGATGGGTTCGAAAACAGGGAAATATGCCATTTAAAAAGTTCTTGCATATTTTTTCACTACTCAGTAGTGGAGACTTTGATTTATATTTAAGTTAGGAAGAATTTTTGTTTGGGGAAAAAAGATTCTTGCATGCACGTGCATTCACACACACACACACCCAACACGCATACAATGCAACGCTGCAAAACAAAACACATAGGACTAGACAGTAAAGGAAAAAAAGAAAATGCTTCTTTTTTCCAAACTTGAACATAAATCTTGCTGATCTCATGGCCAAAGAGTTCTCATTATTGCAACAATCCTTTTTCCCTTCCTTTTAGACAAATGTGTGCTTCTTCCTTGACAATGCTACAATATAAATAAATCATGAGCAGAAACACTCCTGAGATCTCCTTCCTGGGCACACAGTTAGCATCCCAGGGAGTTCTCAAAAAGATTAAGAAAGTTAGAACAAAGACTAATTGTTGACGATTAGAGCAGCAGGTCTCTAGTTATCATATGTTTGGTATTAAACGTGAAATATATTCATAATTTAGACTTTGACAACTGGATATTGAAGTGATATACACTTTTTTAATAGAAAATACACCACAGGTATCACAACCAGCTGGTTTAGAGGAAATAACTCAGATGTTGGAAATAGCTTTAGCGTTAAAACTCAACTTTTTATGGGGAATAGGCAATTAAGAGAAACAACCTCACCTGGTAGAGCGCGGCTCAAATGACTCCTCTTGCCTCATGCACCAGGACATATCTCTGACTCATTTAAAATTTGACATATACTTTATTTATCACTCTTGATGTCAAAACTGTCTAGAACCACTGGCACTCCATCAATTTTCACCACGAATAGCATGCTAGCTGCGCAAATATTTTGTTATTGACTTAAACATACAATGCTTCAGAGTACTGAATGGAAGAAATAGAGAAGTAAAAGCTCAGTTCTGAGAGTAAGACAAACTTAAGTTTGTACCTAGCCTCCGTAGCATTTGCTTTTTGTTCTGAAAGGAAAATTAATTGAAATTAAGATGCTCTTCATTAAAGTGAGAATGACAACAGCAGTCTCAGATCATTCTTAATGTAGCTGATCATATCAAAAACCATTATGAGAAGCCCTTGGTCTTACCTCACTAAATATTACTCCTTTTCCTTTATCCTTGTACTGAGCACATTTATTTTCTGCCAGATGTCCTATTTCCTCTATCTTAGGTCTAGTACAATAATTAAAGTCTATTGTTTCACCAATCTTAAATGTTTTGCTTATGATCCATTTAAGAACAAAATTAAACTCTAAAAACTAAGAAAATTATTTAAATCCAATACTGAATCACAAGGATTGTTACTAATTTTTCTGTTGATTTCCTTTCTCTTTTATTTCCTTTAAGGAACACACATGATTTTCTACCCCTGCTCTTTCCACTGAGACAGCAATCTTGACCAATCCACAGCCAGAATGGCAGCCAAGGCTGATGAGAGACCAGGGCTGCTACGGGCCATGGGGCAAAGCAAGGGACATGACCAGGACCAAAGGAGGGAGCAAGGCACATGCCCCTAGGCTGAGGAGGAGGTCAGTGACACGAGTATGTTGATTATGGAAAGGAGGAACATGTATAGGAGTGCAACAAAGATAAAAGGAGTTATATCTTTCACATTGGAGAGAAGAGAAAACAATCAATATCATTCTTGTGATTTTTTTATTAGACCTAGAATTGTTGCTATGGACACTTACCATGTAATGTACATAATGCTTTCATTATTATAACATATATATATATATATATACATATACATATACATATATAGCATACATGTACATTGTATCTATACATTTTTCTAAATCCTATGTTTGTAATTTATGCCTCTAATTCCCAAGAAAAATATATAGTTACATAGACAGATAGATAGATAGATAGATAGATGTTAGTAATATATTTATATATTTATAGCATATGCATTAATACATACTTTTTTTGTCTTTTTTTTTTTTTTTTTTTTTTTTTTTTTTTTTTTTTTTTTTTTTTTTTTTTTTTTTTTTTGAGACAGGGTCTCACTATGCAGTTCAGGCTGGCTTTGAGCTCACTTTTGTAGCCCAGGCTGTCTTGAACTCACATCAATCCTCCTGACTCAGCCTCCCAAGTGCTGGGATTACAGGCATGCGCCACCACGCCCAGCTAATACATACTTAAGTGTATGTACATGTACACATATTTGTTATGTGAATGTGTAAAAATTTATTTACTTACTGATTGTGACTACTAAGATCTGAATAATGAATTTTTAAACTTTTCTTTATTTTTTAAAATTAATTTAGTAAAAGTTTTTTATTTTTATTTTTTTATATTAGTACAAGCTTTTATTCTCAAAGAACTAAGAAAAGTAACTATATATCTAACTTAACTCTCTTTTTTTAATCTTTTGGTTTCTTTTGTTATTTATTTATTGATTTTTTTAAATTTAACAATGATTATATTACATATTTTCATCATCGGATCAGTTTAGTTTAATAGATATTGATGTATAAGATTGATCAAACAATTAAACATCACCACTTTCCATAAACATTAATTTTTTTTAATAGTTGACACACTGCACACTGTCCTCACAATAGTTATACAGAGCACAGGGTATGGACATGACCCACCTTGCTCTTGATGTTGCTCAGGAAAAAAAAAAAAAAAAAAAAAAAAAAACTTCTCTTTGAATTAAGAGGAAGCAGATGCATACACAGTCCAATGTTCCACAATTGCAGTGGGCCACCAGTGAAACTTGCAACATTGGAGGCTATTGATCCAAGCCTCCTACAGCTCATCTCACTAATCTAGCTCTGTGTTTCATGCCTTGTAATTAAGCTTTTTTGTTGGGTGATCAACGGTTAGTGTTATTTTAGACAATGAACAATGAACTTTTGTGACAGTAAGTACGCTAATGCCCCAGTGTTTAGCTTTGAAATATTATTCTTAAACATGTCGTGAAAAATAGCTACCATTGTAGGTAGCAGCAAGAACAGGGCACAGGAAGGTGGGAATATTTTATTGTGCTAGAAGTACAGGAATACTCAAAACGGTGAGTATT
The DNA here is from genome assembly GCA_004027025.1 of Myocastor coypus. NCBI lineage: Eukaryota > Metazoa > Chordata > Mammalia > Rodentia > Myocastoridae > Myocastor > Myocastor coypus. The sequence goes on from PVJA010021769.1 coordinate 10,352, forward strand.
GGTTAAAAAGAGGAAGAGTGCTCTTTAAAGAAGTCTCTCTGCATAATTATTAGATAATTTCAACGTAAAAATTCACATACGAACAAACCAAAGTCTATTTAAATGAGTCTATAAGACTATGTTGAAGTAAATAAGTACTAACCTGAGAAAAATACTCCTTTAATGTTCCAGCAACAAATAGAAAAGGAATGCTGAAATTAGAATATCTCTATTTATATTTGTCTTAATGAATATTTATCTTTGTAATATTTAATAGTGATTAACTCAGTTGTAATAATAATTGATTCACAAGGAATCCTAAATGGATGCTAAAGCTATGAGTAGATGTTTGGGAAAGAATAAGACAATTATGTCATTTCCCAGCATTATCCCACAGATGCTTATAATTATACTCTTCCACATGAACTTCCTTCTAACAGGGGTTTAGATGTCAAGGCTGAAGGTCTCTCTCTCTCTCTCCCTCTCTCTCTCTCCCTCTCTCTCTCCCTCTCTCTCTCACACACACACAACACACACCAAGTGGGTGTGAAAAGGTTTATGACTCACACATGAGCCACCTTGGCGGGGGAGCAGGTGAGCTTCCTGACTCTGATCCACTGACTGTCAGAATTCTTGTACCAATTACCTCAGTAGGCAGCTCTTCCTACAGAGCAATGCCATGAACCTTGTTGGACTAGGAAAAGCTATACATAGATGGTGACATGTTCATGACATCATAGTATCTATTGCCAGATGACCCACAGCCTGGGGAATGTTAGAAGCAGGTACTGATCAACCCTCCAGGGCTTCCCACACTTGAAGTAAAAGTTGCCTCACTGCTGTTGATCATGTTAATCTGTGGAGATGGGGGATGAAAACAGAAAGAGAGTGATTTGGAGCCCTGTGCATGGACTGACAGGCAAGAACTGCCAGGTTGGAGATGTTTGAAATATGGAGGAGTGTGACCAGGAAGACATAAACATATATGGAGTCCTATAAGGAGGCAGCAAGAACAAATACCTTCGTGTGACTTTTAAAGTCCCCTTTCCATTTCTGGACCATATACCTAATATTGTCAAACACTGCTCTGGGATGAATTGATTATAAGAGGTATTACTACAAATAAAATGCTTTAACCCAAGTACAACAGAGGAATGGCCACAAAAAATAGAGCATGTACCTAAACGCCACCCAACAGCAAATGCTGTTATTCCTATCACCTGATACTGGGCTCATCATGTTCTCACCTGATTAGTACCTTTCCATTCGCTGTTTCTGCCATGGTTTAGAACCTCCCAGTCTCCCTCCTGGAACATTTAGATAGCTCCTTAGTTGGCTCTCTTCTTGGGCCTTTTCTCTAGGCACACCTTCCATGCTGAAGTTATATTGAACTGGCTAAGATGGAAATGGAGCTATCTCATGCTTTTTGTTAATGTCACCCTTGAGACTTTGCACAGTTACAAACACTCATGACAGTTCCTCCATGACCTGGCCTTTGCTAGTTGTACGTCCACATGATAAACTCTAAATATGGTGAAATTTCAAGCATGTTATGCCCATTAATCAGAGCCACACATTAAGCAGACAATGCGCAGCTGTTATTACTTGAAAGAATAAGTGACTAGTTGACAAGTAAAGGTATGGCTATCATCAATGTGCCATTAAATATCCTTTCTTATCATTCATAGATGGACAATAGATAGATAGATAGATAGATAGATAGATAGATAGATAGATGATAGATAGATAGATAGATGATAGATAGATAGATAGATGATAGATAGATGATAGATAGATAGATAGATAGATAGATGATAGATAGATAGATAGATAGATAGATAGATAGATAGATAGATAGATATAGATAATTCTTTGATCAACATGACTATGGTATGGGTTGCCCAGGTTGGCCTTATACATCTGGGCTCAAGTAATCCTCCTGTCTCAACTTCCCAAGTGCAGTAGCTGAAACTATATACATGTGTGCATACACACACGCGCACACACACACACACACACACACACACACACACAGAACTGTATCTGGCTTAAATATTCCAGAGATATCTTGGGTTGTGTTGAGTTGGCAGCAGACTTGAAAGAACAAAGAACTTCCTTTTGTTCAAATGCATTGTCGTTGAGCTCAGCTTTCACATGGTGGAGAACAAAGGACTTTTCTGCTGAGACATAAGTTTCCATGCAGGTGTTACTTCTAGAGAAGCTTCAAAAATAGAGAAACCTTAGGGCTAAACCTGTTGTTTAAGTTTCCTTTGTTCATATCTATATTAGGACAGAGATAAATATACCATTTACCCACATAAACGTAAGTCCCAGAAAGAAAACATCCACCTCAATTAATTTCAAAACCTAGCTATGGAAAGACTCTACAGAAGCTCATGGCTGTAGTTTCCATCTCTCCCTTACTCCCCATACATCTTGCAGACAGCAAGATTTATCTTCCCATAACACCAATATCCCTACCTCCTCTTACCTCTTGCTTTAATATTCTCATGCACTGTTACCAAGTCAGCATTTTCACAGACTCATGATTCTGTAAAATGAGAACTTTTGATTCTCAGCCTGCTTGGGAAAGGAGAAGAAAAAATCTCGGGAAACAAGGTAATCTGTGCAAATAAAATTCACCTGAGACAGAGTGGTCAGAGAAAGGGAATATTTACCACTTGTTATCTTGATTTTGTAAATTTTCCTTAGAACATTTAGACATTTATGCACAGTGAGTCTTTGAAAATTATATATGCTATCTGCCCTCATTTAACAATATCAGTAGCATCAACATTTGTACCCCTACACAAATGATTCTCTCCCTTCTCCTGGTAGTAAAAGCCTTGTGTTCTTGGCTATTCAGATTGTCTGGATGTTGGAATTTGTTTTGAAATCCATCTTTCTGAATGCATTGAGAGCCATTATGATCTCATGTAATAGGGAGTAAATACAGTAACACAGCCAGGGTCGATCGCCAACTAACAGCCTAGGTCTATAGACCTGAAAGGTATTTATAATTTTGGCCTCATAATATGGCTTCATGCCCTATCTTGGATAACTATTGATTTTTCAACAACAGGACAGTCCTAATGAAACTTTCAGGGTTACATTTTCTCCATTACATCCAGCAAAGAACAAGAATAAGTATAATTTGTAGAAGTTTCACCCACCAGAAATGTTTTCTATTGTAAGAAAGACAGGAGTCCCCTGCCTTATGTATTTCTGGTTCTGACTCTGCATACATCCCTATCTCTGTTCCTCTAAACACACAAATACACAAAGAAATTCAAGAAGCAATGCCAAGGAAGGTATTTTTAGCAGCTGAAAAGAAGCAGTAGCTTTTGAAATGGAATGTTTTGACTAGAAATGATGTCCTGAAATGTGTCATGTAAAACCAGATAGACCGCCATAGGACAAAATGGAGTAAATGCAGTAATAGCTGGGAGGGAATCCACACAACTTGCCAACCAAACTTTCCGTAGTTCTACATTCTAATCTCAAAACGTAGAAAGGGTAGCCACTTCAGTCAGCAGCTTTTGGAAAGATTAAATATTTGCATACTGAAAAGCAAAAATTGGTCTCTTATACTACAGAGAGAGAGAGAGAGAGAGAGAGAGAGAGAATGACACAGAGAGAGAAACAGAGAGACACAGACAGACAGAGACAGACAGAGACAGAGAGAGACCGAGAGACAGAGAGAGACCTCAACTTGGATTAAATACTTAAACATACTACTGTACCTAAAATAAAAAAAAATAATAATTTACAAGCCAGGAGTGGTGGCTCACGCCTGTAATCCCAGCACTTGGGAGTCTGAGGCAGGAGGATCGTTGTGAGTTCGAGACCAGCCTGGGCTACAAAAGTGAGCTCAAAGCCAGCCTGAACTGCACAGTGAGACCCTGTCTCAAAAAAATAATTTACAAATAACAGAGAAAAAATGTCCTGACATGATCATTTACGGACAAAAATTTCTGGAACAGTGTACCAAAGATGGGAATAAATAAATAAATAAATAAATAAATAAATAAAAGCAAATGAGATTGCATCAAACTCAAAATACTGTGTAGTAAAAGACAATGTATGGAATTGGAGAAAGCATTTGCAAATTATATATCTAATAAGCAACTCACATCCAAAATAGGTAAAGCAACACTGAGATACCATCTCAGCCAATGACAAATGCTGGTGAGGCTGTGGGGAAAAAGAAACCTTATCCACTATTGATGGGAATGTAGATTGGTGCAACTACTGTGGAAATTAGTGTGGAGACTGCTTTAAAAAGCTAGGATTACAGAACTCACTTGCCTCAGCTGTACAACTCCCAAGTGCCTTCCCAGAAGAATTAAAGGCATCGTGCCACAGTGTACACAAACATTTATGACTGTACTACTTGTCATAGCGAAGTCTTGGAAGCAACACAAATGCCTATTAACTGAAGAATGGATAGAAAGATGTGTTTTTAAATATATAATGGGGTACTTACTACTCAGCTACAAAAAAGATAAACTGGAAATATTTATAGGGAAATGGGTCATACTCGCAAGTGAAACAAATCGGACCCATATGTGTAAAGATCATATGGTCTCACTTGTGTGAGAAACTGAACAAGTAAATAAGATCCAAATTATACAATACATACAAATATATATAGATATAGATATAGATATATGTATATCTTGAATATGAAAGAAACTGTTCAAAAGAAACGGAAACTATGATGGGAGAAAGAGAAAGGAAGAAAAGAAAAATATATTTATACCCAAGATAGTTAAGATAGTCATACAGCTAGCTTCTCTTAATTCATTGAAAAGAAAGGTTTGTGCTAATATTGTTTGAACTAGATATTAGGCTTATCTCTTGTATGCTGAATAACGACTATGAACCCAGTAATCATGGAAACCCTGTTTTATTGATATTTTTTCTCTTGAAAAGAAATGTAAACAATTAACACATCTCAAGAGCAAAATAAATAAATAACCCAATCTCAAAATGGGCAAAATGCCAGAATACATACTTTTCAAAGGAACATATACTTATGGCCATGAGTGTCTTTCTTATTGCTGAGACAAAATACTAGATACACCTAAGTTAAAAGAGGAAAAGTTCCTTACAGGGCACGATTTGTAGAGGTTTCAGTCCATGGTAAGCTGTCTCTAAGGCAGGGCAGCATGACATTGCTGAAGAGAGCGGTCCCTGGCATGGCAGGCAGAAGGCACCAAATCATCAACCATCAGTAACAACCTCGCCTTCTGTCCCTTTCTACTCCATCCAGGCTATAAGCCTGTTATTGCACCACCCATGGCTGGGTGGGGGCATCTAATATCACGCCTGTATCCCCAGCTTCACCCCTTAATCCATATTCACACACCTTAACCCACCTACCTGTCAGACCTCTTCCTATGACCCCATGAGGCTTGGGGGTCATAGTCAGATAAGAATCATAACAATGAGTCAATGAAAAAATACTAAACATAAGTAAGTATTGTGAAAACACAAACCAAATCCAAAATGAGATATCATCTCAAGTTTGTTTGGATTTTCTTTAAAATGAAATAGATGGCAAGTTTCAGTGAGGATAAAAAGAAAAGGGACCTCTGTGAGCTTTTGGTGAAGAAGGTAAACTGGTATATATAATATTTATGGAATGTGTCATATTGTTCCCCCTAGAATGAAAACATAGGACTACAGTATGATACAACTATCTTATTTCTAGGCACGTATGAATTCTAGATACTTAAAGAAAGTGAAATTTATGTCTTGTAGAGTTCTTTATATTCTTATGTACCTTATAGAGATATGCACTGTAGTGGTTGATACAATGTGTTAACTTGACTGAATGACTCAGAGTCCCGGTTCCCTGTTGATGGGACCCCCCACTCTGGGGTACAATTGGTTCCTCCCTGGAGCATGACCAGGGCCTGCCTAGGATATGATTGGCTTTCTCCCTAGAGCAAGATCAAGGGCCCATCCTAGGGTATGGTTGGTTCCACCCTAGGGCACAATGGGCCCACATCAGAATGACTGAGCACAAAGAGACTTTTTAAAGCGCTGAGGAAGGAGTCAAGACTTCACTTCGTTGGAGAAGCTTCAGTCTTTGCATTCAGACTGGACTTCATCATCTGGCTTGTAGCACAGACTCTTTGGCCTCAGCTTGGATCTTTCGCCATCCGTCGCAGACTCTTCAGTGTCCATTACAGACACTTCAGTCTTCCATCGCAGACCCATCAGCCCACAGATAGAGACTTACACTGAGTGCTGCAGTGAAGTCCAGACCTCAAGTTGAATTCTTCAGTCTGGAGCATGCAGATGCCCTGTGCACGCTTCCTCATCTGATTCTGTGGCTGACTACTGTAAGCCAATCTTATAATTCCTTATAGATTGTATATTTTGTGTTAATGTCCATCCTTATATTATATCTTTTCTGTTCCTCTAAGTAAAACCCTGGCCAATACATGGACAGTATCCAAAACTAGGAAATCATTAATAGATAAGTAGAATGTGTGTGTGTGCGTGTGTGCATATGTGCACATGCATGTATGTTATATGTGTGCTCGGCCGTGTGTATAATAATAGATACAAATATTTAGCTCTGAGGAATGAAGGAAACTCTCCACTTGTAACAACGTGAATGAAGACAAACTTTCTATGGGGATGAGTCAAGCACAGAAAGAAAATTACACATAATATCACTTGTGTGTGGGACCTGAAAGGCAGACACAGAAAATCAGAGAGTAGGGAGGCAGTTTGTGTGGGACATGGTGAGGGGGAGCAGAGAGAGAGGCTGATTGGGGGTACGCAGCTTCAGCTCTGTCAGGTGCGATGTGCAGGTCTAATGAACAGCAACATGAGCACAGTAAACACTACAGTTTTAGGTACCTGCAATCTGGTAAAGGTAGATCTTAGATGTTCTTATCACATTTTTTTTTTTTTTTTTCAGGACTGGGGATCAGATTTAGAACCTTGTGCTTGCCAGGTCACTGAGCTATCTCCCCAGCTCCCCATATGTATTTTTAAAAATGGTAAAAGCAAATTTTAACTTTGTTAATTATGGTAATTAACCAGATGTGGTATGTTATAAAGTATGTAGCAAAACATCTGACTGTATATTTTAAATGTACATTGTTTATTTCTCTTCAAAAGATGGTAAAAAATCAACTGTGATTGGATTTAACTTAAAAGAAGAGGGAACTATAAAAAAGAAAATTTTATTATAAAATAAACCTAGTTTTCAGTTGCCTCTCTATCCTACAACTCACCAAGAGTAATCATCTAATTTTAAAAATATTTAGCCCTTTCCAGGGACAATTTCACCAGCTTGAGGTAAAGACTTATACAGGTAAAAGACAAGTGTGATTTCTAGTGATCAAAATTCGGGTGCAATCTGAAACAGCTACTGTGCCACATTTCTTTCATAGAGAAAGAGGCAATAAAATCAATGACTTGAGAATCATGTGCAAATATCGAATGGCAACTGTCATTAGACCGATGATGTCTCTAGAACTAGGGAGCAGAAGTGTAACAATTTGTAACCAAACAATGAAGTAAGTAAACAGATATACAAAGACATATTCTGTGCTTTTCAGGAATCACCCAGCAAGTGCAGTGCTCAGAACAAGAGACTCTGTTACAGTGGAGACCGGAGGCTGAGCAGCCTTTGGGCAAGGATACTCATCTCTGCCATACTCCCAAGAGTTCCCAGGGCCATAGCCCTGCTCTGTTATTTTAAGAGACCCCCCAGCCTTACCCTTGTTCAGAAATGCCCACTCTTGCATAATGTGAGAAGCTGTAATCACACAGCTCAGTTCACTTCTATTTTAAATAAATATTACCAGAATACATGGCTCAGTAGTAAGCAGCTCTTCTTGCTGCATCCAGGAGGGCCTTGTTTTGTGACTTTCCAAATGGACTCTTGCCCTATCTTTCTATGGTGAAGCTTCTACTTTCTTCCATATAAAAATATAAAAATGTCAAATGGAGAGAAGAATCACTCTGAGAAAATAAATGCAGTTTCTGACACTATGGCTGGAAAATTATGTGACCTTGGATGTGTCCCTTTAATCTGTATAACATGATTTTCTTTTTTGTTGTATAAATACTTCTCTACCTAGTCTGTGTGGTAGAAGCAGTGATTCTTAAACATTTAGTCTCAAAAATCCTTTAAAACCTTAACCATAACTATTGATAATTCTAAACAATTCTGCTAACTGTAAATATTAATATTAGATATCAGAAACTGAAAAACATTTAAATATTCACCCATTTATTTATTTATAAATATGACAAAACAATCTTATGAGAGTGATTTTTTTTTTCAAAACATGCATCAGAAAAGAGATGGTCAAAACGTCCTATCATGGCCAGGCTTAGTCAGAAAATCATGGAAATCTCACCTCTGGTTTTACGTTTAATCTGTAACAGTATACTTCTTTGTTTGAAATAGTTAAAGAAAACTTGACTTCATCAGACCTATAGTTAGAAACACTGGAGAATTTTCATAGCCTTTTCTCATAATTATGAACATTCTGATTTATTATACACCAAAGCTAGAGAGCTGGTAGGATCTTCAATGTTAGTTTCAATTTAAAATATGTAGCCATATGAGTTAACCTTCATAATCTGGCACAATAAGATCTATTTTACTGTCCTAAACTTTACATCACTTGTTTATCTATAAATTAGATCTTCTTTTCACACATCCTTCTGTAATATTGATCAATTAGAGGGGCTGGGGAGATAGCTCCGTGGCACAAGTACCTGCCTGGCAAGTGCAAGGTCATGAGTTTGAACCTCGGTCCAGCAAAAAAATAAATAAATAAATACAAATAAATAAATAAATAAAGTAAAATAAAATAAAATTATACACACACACACATATATATACATATATATACATATATATGTATATATATATGTATATATATATAAATTGGAAAATATTACATTGTTCCATGGAATTATGTATGTCTCAAAAATTGATACATTTCACTATGCACATTTCAACACTGCTTTTGTTAATATCATATAGATCTCATTAAGGAAATTTCTAAATATTGAAGTTCTGCTGTAGTCGTGGTTGTACATATAGATCTTACAAATTGGAGTATTTATCTAAAAACCTGAATTTTACCCTTGGAAAGATTAGAGGGTTTTTTTTTGTTGTTGTTGTTTTTGTTTTTCCCTTGACGTAATCACCTCACTTCATTCATTTTGAAGAAAATATCACCACAATACCTAAGGAGGAGCCTGTGTTTGACAAAACACAGCCCCAGGAGAAAATAAGCTAATCAACTCAGTTCTTCATCATATTAAAGTATGAAGTACAAATTTGTTATTCCCTCCATTCCCAAAGTGTGTGCTCAAGTACCCATTAGGTACCACCAATGAGTCATGGGAGTGCCATCAGATATTTTAAACATTTCAAAGGAGACTGAGTATCATCTGTTGGTTATCAGTTGAAACACTTTCTGGAAATGGCTTCAACTGCTATTCACACCCTGTTTATTCTCAAAACAGCATGTTATTTGTGAAGTTCAGTTCTTTGCATCTTCTATGACACAGAACAAGCCATGACACAAGAGTCAAAATGCAAAAGGGAACGAAGGTGGCATCCAGTCTGATTCCAAAGACTGTGAACCAGTATGGTGGCCCAGCCGTCAGTTACACATTTTATGAGAATCTATGTATGATATTCTATGTTTTTATTTACACTGTATTATTAATTTGTTTGGGAATAACTACTTAACAGACAGAAATGGTGGGTGTATCGGTCAGTGTCTGTTAGCAAAACAGATTTAATGCAACCTATATAAATACATAAAGATGTGCAAGATAGGCTTACATTGGCCACCTGCAGCATCAGGTACAGAAAAGAACAAAAGGGACATAGGTCCCTGAGATCTGAAAGAGCCATTCAAAAGAGTGGAACTCACTGTCATATCCTGCTTGATTCCATATCAGAGGCCAAAGGATCTGAGATGAATGATTGAAGGGTCGTGATGGAAGCCAAGAGAAATATCCAAGGTGAAGGTGGAGATCAGAGCTCCCTGAAGAAATGAAAAGTGAGCCATTTTTCTCTGTTTCCCTTTTACTTCAACCAGGAAACAGTTTATTGATCCCACTCACACCCAAGGAGGGTCTTTCGTCTTCAATAAATCCCTTCACCCACATCCATAATGCTGCTGATGCAATGTAGTGGGGCATTTCTTACTCAAGTTGACACATTCAGTTAACTATCACAGAGGGTAGGGTTGCTTCTTCTTCTCCTTCTTCTTTTTGTCTTTTCCCAGTGGTCGCTATTGAAGAAAACATTCACCGAGACATGGAGGAAATTGCGGGAATCTATGTGCTCATGACTTGTATCTAGATGTCCCCTCAAAGCCTCATGCATTCTTCAGTAAAGCTCTTTGGCATTGATAGAATCCAGGGTGTGTGATAAGAAAGGGTATTTAGCATAGCTCTAGGTGTAGAAAATAGAATTCCAACCCTGGGAATGGGTGGCACCTATCAATGGACTTATAGTCTGAATGGAGCGCAAGGGACAAATGGAAGGCCAGCTCCCTGCTCACTGTCTCCTGCATACACTTCAAGGGGCTGTTTCTTTTCTACAGTGCCCATCGGCTGTGTCAGCCTGGTAGGGAACCAGCTGACGTAGATTGAAACCTTTACAAACTATGAGCCAAAATAATCCTTTCCTCCTTTAACTTTCTGGGTTTCAGATATTTTGTCCCAGCGACATATGCTTTTTACAAACTATCTCATCACATAGAATATTAAACAACTATCTATCCTACAATTGAAATATTTAAGAAATAACATTTTTTAGCCAGGCGTGGTGGTGCACGCCTGTAATCCCAGCACTTGGGAGGCTGAGACAGGAGGATTGGTGCGAGTTCAGGACCAGCCTGGGCTACAAAAGTGAGCTCAAGGCCAGCCAGAATTGCATAGCGAGACCCTGACTGAAAAAGACCAAAAAAAAAAAATAAATAAAAAAAAAAAATAAAAAAAAATTAACACTTCATCAAAGGTAGTCTTCTTTCCACTAAGGAAAAACTACACTAAGGGCTAGGAAATTGACTGCCACTGTTTTAATTTGTGCTTTTAACTGGATTGCTTTTATTGTACCAGCAAATGCCAACACAGTAAAAAAGGAAAATAATTGCAAAAGTTAGTTATGACCTCACGGAACCATTGAATATGGGATCTTTTTCCCATATTTTGGAAGCTCAGTGATCTTTGCTAATACTTTAAAAGCCACTGGGTTAAAGGAAGATCAGATTAAATCAGTGCAACATTTCCTATACTGCAAATTACTGGACGAAGTTGGATTACTTATTCCTTGCTTCCCTGTCATTTTATTGCATGAGTCCCCACGTTAGAAACCGAAGTGGTTCAGTGCTGCTCCATGAAGCTTCCCTTTGTTGTTAGCTCTTCTGAGAACAAATCAGCTGCTCTTGAACTTTAGCCCCAGGCAACTTGCAAGCTACAAAGAGTGGTCCTGATTTTCTTTGTGCTCTCAGACTTCTGTAGATTGATCTAGTGAACAAGGCAGCAATGTTCATGTTAAATAACAAAATATATCAATTAATATAAGCAAAACAAAGAAAAATAACAGGTAGTTCACAGCACTGGAAAGCTGGCGTGTAGGAGGAGCAAGGTGACCGCAGCAGTGCCAAGATCAAGCCAGATCACTGCGCTGGAAATGTCACTGTGCCCTCTGAAAGTTCATGATCCCAACAATAATTACTGACTCCAGTGCAGCTGCTGCAGATAACCTCCAACGAAGTTCACCTTTGTGTCATCTTCCCACGTCCAGTTTCCTGGGTGACTAACTGTGCTGTAGTCATGGACAGGGAGCAATGAGAGCATTTTTCCCCCTCGCAGTGCTGACTATAATCCACTTAGGTCTCTAACCAAGATAGAAAGGGTGTTTGATGCTGAGCCGCTACACAAACAAATCTTAGTACTGCTGACTCCTTCAAAGAGCAGCATCTGAACACGTGCTCTCTCACCAACTATTATATTTTTTTAAAGTTTAACTTTGAGGACTCCAAAATTATCACTGTGCTTTTCCCACTTGATTGTTCTACTTCGCCAAAAGAAGACACAGCCTGATAATACTGTTTGCTCCTAGAAATTAATTCTTCGTGATTTCATCATAATATTCTTGTAGCCACTACCTCAACATGTCTTATTAAATCCCACAGAGGGACAGAGTCAGAGGAAACAAGAGGACACTAGTTAAACTACATAATTACAACTTATGGGTTTTGTTAATGCCGAAAGGAAGGATACAGAGGCAGATCCTACAGTGCTTAGTGTGTAACTAACCATCACCCTGACTTTTCTAGGACTTCTCTTAGTTTTGTGTTCTTAACAGTTCTTCATCAGAAACATCATACACCTACATGACTCAAACCTTTGTGAGTCTAAATACTTGAGGTCCTGACACTATCGCATAAAAATTGTTTACTATTAATTCCTAACTCTACTAGAACTAGGAGTGTTTTGTGTTGCAAAGATTCCATGTATGTCATATGCTGTCTTCTTCATTTCCAGCAGGTAGTAACAACCATATTTTTCCCTGAAGGGCTAGACTTAGATTCACCCAAGCTAATTCCATCATTCCTGTATCTGTTCATTTTTTTAGTGCTAATAAAAGAATGACATGGTCAGGTGGGAACCCAGGCATCCAATAAAATGCAGCTATCACTTGTCTTCTTCCATTCTAAGGTCTATACACCCCAAATGGGAGAAGCAAAAATGGAAACCAGAAAGCATATATTGGCTAGCTAGAAGGGATTTTGTCAGACACCTACATCAACATTCTCAGCTACAGGAGAATTAGCTCCACATATTAATTGCTGTTTCAGAATGTAAAATGTATCCAACTATCACCATAGCTGTTCTGTCGCCATTCTTCTCTGGAATACATGGGACACCTCCTTCAAGATGGTGGGCTATACAGCACCTTCACTCAATGACATTTTAGTGTACCATGAAATTTGTGAAAAAAGAAAAAAAAAAGGACAATGCAATGTACTATCTGCTATAACTGCATATCCTCAGTGGATCATTTATAAAGGAAAATGGAAATTTATTTTTCAAAGTTTTTGAGGCTGAAAAGTCTAAGAGGAAGCCAGGCAGATTCTGTCTGGTGGGGGCAGACCTCCATTTTCACATGGACCTGTCTTGCTGCTTTTTCACATGCAGAAGGCAAGAGGGATGAACATTGAGTCTTCACATGGTAGAAGAGGTAGAAAGGCTAGGGAGCTCTCTGAGGCTCCCTTTATGTATTTATTTTTATTGTTTAGAATAGAATATTTACTGGGAAGGAAAGCTTCTGTTCAAAAGGAGAACAGAAGGGTGACCCTACTGTATTGCCTCTGAGGCTCCCTTTATAAGATCACTAACCCCATATGTGTGGGATCCATTCTTATGACGAAATTACTGCCTAAATTCTTAATGGTGCTGGTAACTACGGTTCAATAAGTGAACTGTGGGTGACACATTGATCCTGTATAGGACACCATGATGGTATATAAAAGTCTCAGAAATGTTCTTGAAGTATTGATGAAGTGTGAGACATAGGAAAAGCAAATCAAAGGATATTCCACTGAGCACCAACTCTTCCATGATCAAGGTCAAATACAATCAACCTACTTAGCATCTGACTGGTCCTGGAAGAAACAGAAGTGAGTTCCCCGAGCTCAGACTTAGTTACTGCTGATGGAAGAGTCAGCTTTTGTGAGATAAATTTGTGAGCACCCCCCCATTCCCTACCATTAAAAACACTTAGTTGGCCCCACTGGGAAACCAGGTCTGATCAATTATCCATTCTGTCTGGGTAGATGAACAAATTTAGCTAGAAGACCAGTTTTCTTTCTGTTGTTTGTCTGGTTTTCTTTTCATTTGGGTTAACATTCATATGGGACCTAAGTATTTTACATTTTAAGAAAGTTGATTCAGGTATCTTCTGTCCAGAGACTTGACCACCAACAGTAAACTGATTGATACTTCAGTCCCTGTTTTCTTCAAAAGAATGAATATTGAGATACATTTCTGGTGTTCTAATAAGTGGTAGACTTCCTCACTATGCTTTCACTAAGCAAGGCTGGCACAGTCTTGCAGTGGTTGGAGCTTATACAAAGACTATTTCACAAGGTACACCAGGCTTGGAATATTTGCTTCTTCGATTAGCTATCTATGGTTCAGTGGCTGGTGACCATACATGTGACTTGGAGGGAGTTACACTACAGATCACAGAAGAATACAAGGGCTGTAAAAGAACTCACACAATTTACTGGTAAAATCACAACTGCATGAGTTCTCAGTTCTGAAAATACACTTCCAGATGGCAATAGGACAATGCTAGACCTTGCAGTGCTATGGCAAGGTGAATCAGATAAGAACCTAGGTATCAGTTCAACCCAGCAACCAGGCCCAGCACGTGAATGAGACTTTCCTGGGCCCATAGGAAACTCATCTGACCCAGCAACCAGGCCCATCACACCCAGTGTGGAAAACTGCTGCAGAACTCCTTGCAGAGAGACTAGAAAAGAGACCCACCCAGCTTATTCAGGAGCAGAACAACTTGCCAGAGTAGCACAGTAAATTTGCCTCCAAGGGTTGCAACAGGAAGAAGTGGAGCTCAGAAGCCAAACACAAGACACACCCATCTGGACCACTTTGAACTTGGTAGATCTGGACCTGATGCTAAGGTAAGAACTCTACCAAAAGTCTAAACCAAAAGCCAGAAGGCAGGGCTATGCAAAATGACAAAAATAAGGAGGAAAATGTGCTATCAGGTTCCAAGCCCACCCAGAGAAAATATAGGAGATAATAGCATAGAAGAAATTGGAAATCGCAAACTGAAATCTCTGAAATAATAGCATCTGAAGTAAAGAACCAACTGCAAAAAGGCATAGAGGAAATCAGATTGGAAATAATTTCTGAAGTAAAAAAGCAATAATATCTATAATAAAAGAAGTACTAAATGCTTCTAAAAACAATGATAAAAATTAGAAGAGCCTAGAAAAATGATGGAACCCTTGAATGAGCAATATAGAAAAGTAGTAGAATGTATGAAGCAGATTTAAAGTGTGATACAGGAACTTAAAACCTCAACCACAAGCTGGAAAATCCATTTCAATGAAAGTCAAAATAGACTTTCAGACCTTAAAGACACCATTGAAACTAGTGAAGAGGTAAAAAAGAAGATATCTTAATAACAGCTAGGATGCAAGAAAAATAATTCAACACCTGCAAGATGATGCAGAGATGAGCAATGGAAGATTAATAGGCATAAATGAGAAAGAGTCTGCACAAATGATATAAAAAGAATATGGGAAGAAGTAATAGCAGAAAACTCCCCAAATATGGGGAAACAATTTGACATTCCAGTAATTGAAGCATATAGAACTCCAAATAACATCAACCCAATGAAAACCATACCCAGACATAGAATTGTAGGGATCCATAAATGTAGGAATCTGTTGATCCTACGGCGAATGGTTCAACCCCGGGGAGACATGGCCTCAGGAATGAGAAAGATACACAAGAAGAAAAGTTGGGCTAGGTGGTCATCAGTCTACCTGATGGGCAAGACTAACTGAATGCACACAAAAACGACCCTTTATTTATACTTCCACAAAGTTTGCATCCCATGACACAAGGCTACCCAACAACCAATAATAGCTGGCCTGAACCAGACAGGATGGGGCCCAGCGGGATGGCTCAGTGGTCTAAAGCACCTGCTTGAGAAAGCTTGGGCGGCTGTAGGGACCGCAGTTCAATCCCCGGCACCACATGCTGCGCCAGCCCTGCCCTCAGGGCAGGCTGAGTCAGCCATACAAACAAATAAATAAATAAACAAAAGTTCTGAAACAAGAAACATAAATAAATAAATAAATAAATAAATAAATAAATAAATAAATAAAATAAAATAAAATAAAAAAAGAATTTCACAATGGCAAAGCCAACCCCACATAGTTTACTGAAAGATATTCCAGAGAGGGATCAAAATGACCACAAATCCATGAAGGAGAATGGAAAGAGCCCACAAAGTAGGGCAAATAATTAAACAGGAGAAAAAGAGGTGTACAAAAGCATTCTTTCAACTATTCTTTTGTATGCAGCAACAGAATATGTCCATCAGCATATTCTATGAATGGACTTCTCCTTTATCCTATGGTCATGATTCTGTCTGGGCCTACAGGGTGGATATAAAGGAAATAGCAGCAGCTCAGTCCCACAAGTGACAACTGGCCACCAGTAAGCATCATGAACACTGTGCACATCCATAACATACTAAAACTTTGTGTGATATCCTGTCCCCGAACTGTTAGATGTTGTGGTTATATATTTGCCATTCCAATATTTATGGTATGTTTTATTCTTAGTAATTGTTTACTACCATGGAAACTTTTTCTTAGTTGGTATCTTTATATATATTAACCTATTCAAATACTATGTGAGTACTCTGAATTCATTACAGATTCGTACACAGGATACACAACATTCTGCCCTCTAAGATGGACTCATAATTTGATTTGAATTTTGAATATCATTTTGAAATATTCAATTTAATTTTGATTAACTAATATTTAATGAATTTTCCAAATATTGTTTAATTATATTTTTGTTTAATGATTCATATTGTATCTCTGACTTACAGTCTACTTATAAGACGTAGTATGATATTTTCTCTTAGTATTAAAAACTTTAAAAAGAAGATATATATATATGTTTTTACAAGGTATATATATATATATATATATATATATATATATGTATGTATATATGTATATATGATAAATATATAGCTCCTTTGTCTTAATTCATCCAGAATAAAAGCTTGTAGTAATATTGTCAAGCAAGATATCAGGTCTGCACCTTTTCCTTTGAACTACTATAAAGATAACAATACGCATGGTTTTAACTGTAACCATCCTATAAACTTGTTTTGAAACTGTTTCATTGCTGTTTTATCTTTTTTTCTTACTAAAATGCATTTTAAAAAAAGAAAAAAAAGAACCTACTTATTACCCATCATCAAACATCCAGTCGAGGGGTTGCACATGTACTTCATAAGGTAGCAAATGATAAATGCTTAAAGTTTGGCCAACAATACATTTTCTAGACTCTCTTCTGCTGTGAAAGTAGCTGTGGATAATTGATAAATGGATCAATATGGCTGTGTTCTAAAAATATTTATTTGTCTGTAAATTTAAATGTTAAAAAATATTTCTGCTTTTTTATTTCTTGAATTATTTGAAAAACTGGACAGGCCAGGTTATCATGGGGAATGCGATTTGCCGGAACCTGTTCTGCACTCTAACAAGAGCCAAAAAATGGCCAAAAACTAAGAACAGTTGCTTGTATGAAAGATCATAGACTCATTTCAAAGATCCTCATAGATTTTTGTTGTGATTCAACTTTGAAAGTTTTATCTGATGATACAGACAGCAGCCAACTCTACAGTGGATGCTTGGAACCCTGCTAGTTATCCAGGCCTATGGACATGCCTCCTTGAGCCACCTCTCTGCATCTTAGTGGCAGGAGTGGGTTGATCTGCTGTAGGCAACTCTTGAAGCCTGGTGATCTTGTAGGCCAGCCAGTGAACTAATGTGGAAGTCACTTGTGCATTTATTATGTTGGATTTCCAAACTTCATGAGGTCTACCAAGAGCAGCTGTGTTTCTTTTGTAGTGGTAAGGGGTCAAAAAAAGAAATTAAAAAGGAGAGAGGATGGAGAGAGAAAGAGACAGAGAGAGACAGAGACAGAGAGACAGAAAGAGACAGAGAGAGTGGATCTCT
Organism: Myocastor coypus; assembly: GCA_004027025.1. Classification (NCBI taxonomy): domain Eukaryota; kingdom Metazoa; phylum Chordata; class Mammalia; order Rodentia; family Myocastoridae; genus Myocastor; species Myocastor coypus. The sequence continues at coordinate 28,147 of PVJA010021769.1, forward strand.
CTTAGAGAGGACAGAAGAGAGAGAGAGGAGAGAAGCAGAGACACAAGAAAGACCAAACAAAAGGAGAGAATGGGAGGGAGAGAAAGAAAGAAGAAAGAAACCTTTTTCACTTGGTGGTATCTAAAATCTCATTAATAGGCCGGGCATGGTGGTGCACACCTGTAATCCCAGCACTTGGGAGGCTGAGGTGAGAGGATCACTGAGTTCGAGACCAGCCTGGGCTACAAAAGTGAGTTCAAGGCCAGCCTGAACTGCAAAGTGAGACCCTGTCTCAAAAAAAAAAAAAAAAAAATCTCGTTAATTATTACTTTATGCAGGAAATAAAGCATCTTTAAAGGCAGAATTAATCACACACTATTAAAAATGTGGTTTAAAGTATTGATGATAAATGTCAATATGAATTACGTGGACCTCAGAGTCTGGATCAGTTTATTCTAGTAAGTGTGGAAGTGTTTGAGGCATGAAGAACAAAAGTGTGGAAATAAGGGTAGGCCAAATAGCTCAGCAGACTAAAGCGCCTGCTTAGGCGGAGCTCTGCAGCCGGGATTTGATCCTCAGCGTGCTGTGCCAGACCTGCCCCCAGCAGTTAGTGAGATGGCGACTGATACTGGGTATGGTGGCATGCGACTGTAATCCAAGCACTTGGGAGGCAGGAGAATCACTAGGAGTTGGGTCTATGTAGTGAGAACCTGTAGATCCTGCGGAACCTATACCAAACACTTAAAAGTTTAAAAAGTGTAGAAGTAAAGGTTAAGTCTTCAAACAATGTATGAAATCCAATCAACATTATTTCAAGCTGGTTGCAGATAATTAGAGCACAATAAACTTAATTAAAATGATATTTTAATAAAACAGAAACTAGTAATAGAATTTATCATGGGATTTTTACTTTTTCCAGGCCTATATGCTTAGTGAACTTTCTGTCAGTACTTACAGTTGGAATTTTTAAAAAAGTATTTATTTATTTATTTATTTATTTATTTATTTATTTATTTATTTATTCATATTATGGCCGGCTCTGCCTGCCCTGAGGGTGGGGCTCGCGTTGCATGTGGTTCCGGGGATCCAACCACAGTCCCTGTGGTTGCCTAAGCTTGCCTAAGCAGGAGATTTAGACCACTGAGCTATCTCTCTGGCCTCTGGACTTTTGATCTTAAACATTGCAGAGGGTTCCCTAATACATACATATTATAATTCATCCAAACACTTCCCCTGAACAACACAGGAGTTATTATTATTATTTGCATTTTTGAGGCAGGGTCTTACTATGTAATTCAGACTGACCTTGAACTCACTGGCCTCTCCTGAATACTGGGATTACAGGCCTATGGCACCTGGGCCCTTATTTACTCATAAATGAGAGAGTGGTAACATTCTAATAATGCATATATAAATATTTATTTTAAATACATATATTTTACATTATGCTTTATATGAACATTTAGGAATATGACAAAAGAAAACTAAATCACTATCTCAGGCAGGTATCTGCATCCCATAAGTACTGCAAAGTCTTCATATTGGCGGAGATATGGAAACATCAAAGTCTGCCAGTGGACAAATAAATGAAGAAAATGTAATTTCCGTGGATTATTCAATCTTTAAAAAGAAAGAGAGGAAATCCTGTCTTCTTAAAAACGTGTGAAAAATAAATAAATAAAAAAATAAAATAAAACATGTGTGAACCTGAACGCTATGTTTAAAGAAAACAGTTGAATACAGAAAGACAGATACTGCCTGAAGTTACATAAATCTAAAAAGATCTAACTCAGAAAGCAAAGTAAAACAGTGGTCATTGCTTGTTGTGGGGGTGGAAAAATTAAGATCTTGTCCAAGAGATGCAAACTTTCAGTTATGAGTAAATTCTGGAGACTAATTAACATAGAACAGGGTGATTATAGTTAATAATGAAGTATTGCTTACTTGAAATTTGCTGAAAGACTACATCAGTGTTCTTAACACTCTCACACAAATCAAAGGAAATTAATGTTCCGAACACTTGAAATGGTAATTAGCAGTGATTGCCATAATCATTTAATGATACGTAGCACTATGATTTTTTCCTTTTTCTCTTCCTTTAATTTTTTTTATTTTTCATTATTTTTTCATTGTATGAAGGCTTATTTTTTTTTAAACATTCAGTATATCCCCTTAGAAATTCTCATCTTAGCTCCTACATTAGATGGACTTTATCATCCCAAGATATAAAAATAATGTGATATTTTTATGATCCTAAGCAAACTTTTATGTATTTTCACACATCTCCTTTCGATATTTCCAATATTATTTAGTGGACAGCGTGAGGAAAAGCTGCATCCTTATGGCTTTCCAAATAACAGCTTAGATACTTAGAGGTCGCCATTGCCGCTCAGATTTAAAATGACACATTTATGTTATCTGATCACACACTCACACATATCTATACTGTGTTTCTTTCTTTCAAGTTCATGTTGTTTAAAATAACCTAATTTTTGATCCATTAAAATATTGGGTGGGTAGATTTTCATGCACCTTAGATAGCCCTTTAATCCCCAGGAAAAATTGAAAACAGGAAATTAACAGTCTTTGATTTATTTTATTCTTATTCTTCTTGATTACCACTTTCCCTATAGCTCAAATTCAGGACACTTGGACTTGGGGTAAATGGCCTCAAGATGTCACTTTTGCAGGGCTGGGGCTCAAACCTAGTCCCTCAAACTTGCTAAGACCATGCTCATTCCCAGCCCCAAAAAGAGCTTAGTAGGCTTGGCTGATAGAATGGACTCATCCAGATTTTTATTTTTCTTTTTTTGAGACATGGTCTTGCTGTATACTCCAGGCCGATCTTAAATTCCCTATCTAGCCTAGCCAAGGCTGTCCTTGAACTTGTGGCTATCCTGCATCAGCCTCCACACTACCCAATCCAATTTTTAGGCTGATGAAATTTTGTCTAATTTCAGCCACTAAAATTGAAATTGCATATTGTCAAGTAGAACATTTTCTCAGATTAAAAACCAAGGGTTTTCCCAACCATCTGTGACATTTGATGTCTGAGGTCAAAATGTATGTCTATAGTACAATAGACCATACTATTAAACACCTCCCTCCAATTTATTTTTTTTTTAACAAAGGTACTGGTACAGGGAACTTTTTCTATTTTTCTTCTAAGTTTTCTTTTGCATGTAATGTATTAATTTCAAGATAATCTTTAAAATCAGATGTTCAAACTGTGTTAGAAATCTACTTTAATTGCGGTAACACTTTGCAGAAAATTTCATTTAATATCTTTTTGTTCATATCCACAAACATACCTCATTTTCTCCCTTTATTTTTTCTTAATCTCCTTAATTAGTAAGTAATTTCTCATCACTCATGCCAGATTAACTTAATGCCCAGGTATTTTGAAGCTTTTTGTGTTAGTATAGCTATAATCATATTTAATTTATATGTCTAATTGAATTTTAGTATGTTAAAGGTACACTATTGACTTGTACCCTGCCGAGTGAATAAATTATCTTCTTATCCCAACATTAATCTTATTTCAGATTCACTATTGTTTCCTCTTTTGCTTCTGTCTTTTGCCTTCCATGAATTTCAACAGATTATTTGTGACTATTCTTTTTCTTTGTGGCACTTGGAATAAAACCCAGGACCTTCCCGCTGAACTATATCTTCAGCCATTTTTGTTTCATTTTGGAAAATGGTCTTGCTAGTCATTAAGTTGTCCAGGTTGGGTCTGATCTTGGGATCCTCATGTCTCAGCCTCCCAAAGTGCTGGAGTGACAGAAATCAGCCCAGGTTTCCAGCATTCTTTTTTTTCCTAAGAGGCCGTGCAGTGTCGTTTTTAGTTACTAATTAGCAAGCATTGGCAACCCTGGGGCAGGGCTGAGCAGAGTGATGGTGTCCATTCTGTCGCTTCACCGGCTCAGCCCTACACAGCACTGCGATAACATGAGTCTGAAAGCAAGCAGTTTTGGAAAGAAAAATAAAATGCCTACATTTTATATGGAAAAGGAATGAAGGGAAGAAAAACAAAACAGTCATTCGACTTGATGCCTAGGGATCGGGAGAGATAGACCACAGCACCTTAGAAGGGCTTAGCCTCTGCTTGCAAATCCCCAATCGACACGGCCTAGCTCAGAAGGACTCATGCAAAGAGAAAACCAATAAACACAGAGATCATTTTTTCTCATGTAAGTAATAATCTCTGTACCCTTCTATCAAAGGAGAAGAATATAACTTTTAAAATATGTTCCTCAGACTGGGCATGGTAGCGCGCCCCTGTAATCCCACCCAGCACTTGGGAAGCTGAAGACAGGAGAATGACTAAGAGTCTGATCTGTGTAGTCAAACTCTGTAGATGCCATACTAAATGCATAAATCATAAAAGAAAATAAAGTATGTTGCACGTATGGTTCATTTAAGACAAATAAATGAATACTGACCCATCAATTACCTTATTTCCATGGTTCCTAGGAAAGGCAACTGAAAATTAAATCAGAAAACTCAGCTACTTTTCCTGGACAAGTAGAAATTGCATATTTTATGGTGACATATGTATAGCTGTGGAATTGCTAAATACAGTTAATTAGCATATAAATATCACCTCTTAATGTGGTGAGATCAGTTAAAATTGATTGCCTTAGGACATTTTAAATATACAATATATTGTTCCTAACTCTAGTCATCATGGCATCCTGGATTAAATTCCTCCTGTTTAATAGAGTTTGTGTCTTCCTAATGTATGCATTTATTGATAATCTAATAGAGACAAAGCATACAAAATTCCCCCATAATAGAATATCGATAAATGTACACACTGAAAAAGAGAAATACTCAATAGCTAAACCCAGCTCTATAAGAACTAGAAAAAGAAAAAAATGATTTTGGATTTTTCCCATCTATTCAATGTTTAGAAAAAGTTTGGAAAAGCTTGATATTTTTTCTTTTTTAAATGTTTGCTGGAACTGAGCAAAGAAGCCATCCTGTCCTGAGCTTTTCCTTGAGGAGAGACTTTATTACTGATTTAATCTCTTGTTATTGCTCCTTTAAGATTTTATATTTCTTCATGATTCACTTTGTTATGGGTTGTGCATTTAGGAATTTATCCATTGCTTCTAGGTTAGACAATTCAATGCCACATAATTGTTCAGAGCAGACTCTCGTGACCCTGTGTGGTTCTGTACTCCCATTTAATGTTCACGCTTTTGTTTCTGAGTTTATTAACTTGAGTCTCTATCTTTCTTAGGTCTAGCTAAAGGTTTGTTGGTCTTTAAAAAATTAGCTCTTTTGTCTCATTTTGTATTACTTTTCTAAACTATTTCTTTCATTTGTAACTACCTTCTGCTAATTTGAGGCTTTTTACTGTTTTCTTTTGCTACCACTTGATGTACAAATTTGGCTATTGTTCAGATATTTCTCCTTTTCAGTGTACTCATGCACTGACATCCTCGTAAGCCCTTATAGGCTGTATTTCTCAGTTCTTTTGCTTCAAGATAATTTTTCTTTATCCTTTTCATTTCTTCTCTTGTTCTATTGATTATTTCAAAAGTACATTGCTTAACTTTCACACATAGATGATTCTTCTGACCTTTCTCTAAACATTAAATACTACCTCATATGACTGTAGTTAGAAGGTATGCTTAATATGATCTTGACTTTCCTTGGCTTTTTGTGGCCTAATATAAAATATCCTAGAAAATTTTTATGTCGTCTTGGGGTGAATTTGCTACTATTGATGGTATCATTTCTATATGTCTATTAGATCCATTTGATCTAAATGATAGCTTAAATCCAACATTTCCCTATTGGTTTTCTGTCTAAATTATTTTCATGCTTTTGCAAATAGATTGTCATAAAATATCTCTGTCTGACTCTCTCTCTCTCTCTCTCTCTCTCTCTCTCTCTCTCTCTCTCTCCATATCTATTAATACCATTTTATTTATTTAGGTGCTTCAAAGTCAGTACACATATTTGTTATATCCACTTGATGAACTGACCCTTTTATCATTATCCAGTGTCCTTCTTTGTCACATTTTACAGTTTTTAAACTAGCACTGATTGTGCTCGCTTCGGCAGCATGTATACTAACATTAGAATGGCACAGAGAAGATTAGCATGGCCCCTACGCTAGGATGACATGCAAATTCATGAAGTGTTCCATATTTTTTTTATTAAGTTCACAACTAAGGTTGAAGTGAAAAAAAAAAAAAAAAAACTAGCATTGATCTATTTTAAATATAGCTTCCCTTTCTGTCTTTCAGCTTCTATTTATATGGGATACATTTTTCTGTCCTTTCACTTTCAGTCTGTGCCCTTGAAAATAAGTTGAGTCTGTTATACGTAGCCTATGAGTGGGGCTTTCTGTCTCAGTGCAGCCATACTCTGCCTTCTGCTTAGAGAATTTAATTCATTTATATTTAAATAGTTGTTAACTAGACTACTATCTTTTTGTTCACTGACTTCTGGATGATTTGTAGATTTTTTCATTCCTTCTTTTCTCTTCCCTTTCGTTGTAAGAAGGTGATTTCTCTTCTCTAGTGGTGCACATTGATTCCTTAGGATTTTTATTCTTTTGTACATTAGTGTAGGTTACCATTTGCTCTCTAGTTAATATGATTTTTATTTAACACACTGCATAGCTATAATAATCTGTCTTAAGCTGACAAAAAACAAGTTTAACTACCTAACATAACTATACTTTTACTGTACCCCCACAAACATCCCTTATTTTCTGTTTTTTGGACCAGGTACTGAACCCAGGACTCTGGCACTGAACTACATTCCTGTATTAGTTACTTTTTGCTCGTTGCTGGGACAAATACTCGACACTCAAAATGAAGGAAGGAAAGGTTTATTTAGCTCACAGTTCTTAGAGGTTTCAGTCCATATTTGGCTAGCCCAAGGCTGAGTGGAGCAGGGTGGAGAGCATCCAGTTCATTGAGGCGGAACAGCAGCAAAATGGTAGCAGAGGCAGCCAGTCAA
>PVJA010021770.1:0-35176 GCA_004027025.1 Myocastor coypus
AGGGGAGAGAAAAGAAAAGAAAAGATATACTGAAATATGTCAAGGCAGCATAAAGAGACCTACAAAAGGACTTTCCCTTCTATGCAGTGCATTTAGCAATGGGCATCTGTTACTGGCCTTCATGGTATTCTGAGCTTACTCTGAACTCTTGACTCTACAGGGGGCTTTTCGCCATTGTCACTGGAAAAGAATATTTTTTATCCAAGAAATTAGAAACCAGCAATGTTAATTCTAAGGGGCAATCTTTGTAGCCAGTTAGACCTAGGCTGAATCCCCAACAAGCTATAGACTCTTAGATAAATTACTTAAGCTTTTGTCCCATTACCTTCATAGTTATAGAACGGGCATGATTTTCTCATTAAAACATTGTCATTGATTCCTCTCTAGGCTGGGCACTGAGGTTCTACAAACCAGTAATGAATCAGTAGTCTCTGCCCTCATGGAGCTTGTTTTAAGTAAAGAATAAAAGCTGTGAGTGGAGCTAGCAGGGTGTTGTGATGGAAAATGGTCAAGCACAGTCGCTGCTGCAGCGTGGTCAGAGGAGGCTTTCCTGAGCATCCACACTGATGCTGAGTGAGGAGAGGTCCCATAGAAGGAAGAGGACAGTTTGAAGTCTGAGGTTGGATGGCATTTTCAAGGAAGCCAAGAGAAGCCAGTTTGGGTAGAATTTGAAGGTTTAAGTAAGACTGTGTTTGGAAGCTTTTGCTGTTTCTGTCTTTCTAAGGAGAAAAGCCTGGTGTGATATCACATTCCTGTGATACCAGCACTCTGAGAAGCTGAGGCAGGAAGATTACAAATTCCAGCCCAGCCTGGACAAATCATTTAGTGAAATCCTTTCTCAAAATAAAAAGACTGGGGAGGTAGCGAGTATGATTCCCAGTACACACACACACACACACACACACACACACACACACACACACAATAGAAGAAAAATTTCAAAGATAAACTTGAATTATTTTTTATTTATAAGTGATATTTGCATAATAAAAACAACACGTGAAACTCAAACTATACAAAGAAACATATAATTAAAACAGCAATATAGACTGGCAGGCAAAAATTTAAAGGAAGATATAATAAAGAATTACATGGCAAGCAGATGACTTTACTTCTAAATTTTACTTTGCCACCCACACTGAGTTGGAATTGAGCATTGGTTCTCTCCTCAGGCCATCCTGAAGTGAAAATCCTGGAAACAGTAAATAATATTTTTTGGTAAGAGTTTAAAGTTAATGACCTATTTCTGTTCATGCTGCCATAATGTCAGGACACGTCCAGTCTGCTTGCAAGTCAGACAGCAAGCAAGAGCCAGGCAGAGGAAATCTGTGAAACATGTACCCGGGTAGACAGAGTGTACGCGCGCGCACGCCGGAGAGACCAGTAAGGGAGTCGGGTGGAATCCATGGGGCAAGATAAGGCCCTCTTACTACTATTGGAAAACAACTGAAGTGTCTGGACAACGTTGTTTTTTATTATTATTTTGTCAGGCTGAGCCTGTCCTGGGGGTGGGCCTGGCGCAACATGTGATGCTGGGGATCAAGCCATGATCCCTGTGGTTGCCTAAGTTTGTCTAAGCAGGCACTTTAGATCACTGAGCCATCTCGCCAACCCATAGCCAACATGGTTTTAATTCTGTATTTGAAGTGTTCCCTTGCCTCTTAGAATGATTTCCTCTATCGCGTCTCTCCCACCAGCGTATGGTAGGGCCGTTTTTCCTTCACTGTCTTGGCCAGCAGCTCCCCCTGCTGCCCCTGGGGCATGGATGCCTGCCTTCCCATCTCCCTGTTTCATCAGTCAAGTTTGGAACACATGTGCAGCCTAAAGGCACTGAAATTGAATCTTCTCCACTATCACATTGATTAGCAGAAAAAGTAAAGTTCTTCCAGATAACATAGATAGTGTTATCTGGACTTAAGATATTGGCAGCACTATTTCCAAACTCAGGATCACTGTGGACTATCTCATGGGCACCTACCACATTGCAAATTCAGAACTAGAGACAGGAATGTTTATCAGAGGGCTTCCCAAATTCAAATTCTACAGAACATATGTTTAGAATTTATCTTCCTACACCTTACCAGTTCTCTTTTTCTAAGCATATACTCAGCAAGGATTTTTCATTATTTTGAATCCTGATGATGTATCATCCTTTTTTCATGATTTGAATAAAAGGTTGCCTATTACATCATCAGTACAGAGTATATTTTAATTAAACTGTTGTCAGTTGCACCTGAATGAGCCATTCAAAGTGGTGGAAGAATCTCCAGTTAGCCAAATGAGCCTAGTGAGTGGTTGAAAAGAGCAAGCTAAGCCTGGCCACTGGGAGCCTCTCTAACTTCACATGTCACGACAGTCTCTCCTCACACCCACTCCTGCCCATCTGCTGAGTGGTGACATAGCTAGGGGCCATGTCATTTGGACTTTAAGCTTCCCAAGCTGTCAGCTAGATAACGCTTTTCTAACAGGCTGCCTACCCTTTGCTATTAAATTATAGCATCAAAGCAGACCAAAACAAGGACTCCTCGAACACTAGACAGTTGGCATGTGTTCCCATTTGCTCTTGATGACACCTTTGGGGAGAGGTAGCTATCACTGCCATTTTAATGGAAAGAAGTTTTAAAGTCATAATCAGTAAGTGCTAGAGCCACATTCAAGCCCAGGAACTGGATTCCTGCCCTTGGAAGTAGAGCGCCAGATGCTTGTCCTGTGTTCCCTGAGAAACTGGCTTTGTGTCGGTAAAGATGCCATTGTTTCCCCACTGCGTGCCTAGAAGACGTGAACTCAGAGGGACTAAGATTCTTGCTTTTGGCTCTCAAAGATGCCTGAGTCCCCCATCAAACATAGGTCTGACTGTAGAAATACATTGTTTTTTGAGTTAACAGAACATTGTGTTGCTCTGGACATTTGGAACAGGAGCCTCAGTTCTCAGACTGTGGCTCTAACTTGCTTGGGCTTCAAAACACAGCCAGCCAGCATTGCAACCTCGTTTCTGGTTTTTGGCACATCCTCTGAAATAATGAGGATGTCACAGTGTTAATGCTACCTAAGGTCTGAGGACTTGGCAGGTAAACCGCTCCGCTTTCGTGTTGAAGAAAGATTGGGGGAAACTGCTGTGAGAAACTTGTGTCATAAATGAAGAAGGGAGCCTGAAAACAAAAAGTTAAAACCCAAAAGAGGTTGCAGGTGAGAACCACAGGCCTCCCTGCCAGTGACGGTCGGGCTCTTATAGCTAGCCTTGGAGCTCCAGCATGTCATTGTATTTGCTTCTCATGTGACTCTGATGTCAGTGGAAAAGTGAGTAGAATAAAACCTCATTAACTTTCAGCATGCAAATTAAGAAAGGTGCAGTTGGTTAGTCAGTGTGATTGGCTATTGAAGGATAAAAGACTAAGAGGGTAAAAATAGAAAAACTGCCCTGAGAATGAAATGAGGAAGTGTGCGTAAAACCATCAGCACAGTCCTGGCACAGCAATCGCTGTGCATGCCTCAGGAGGAATGGTGAGGCCTGCGCTCTGAAGAATGACAGGAGCCTGTTCCACTGTGCTGATAGCATAAAATGAGGATGTGGAAAAAACATACAAAAGGAAACATAGACCATAGTTCAAATATGTCATCAAATTACTGCCTTTCAAACAAATACTGTACGTCAAGAGATTTTGACTATTGTGAGCTCCTGATGGATAAGAAGGCACAGATTAAAGTGTATACTATAGATAGAAAATGTAAATCTAAAAATGTTCCCTGTACTGACTCAGACTTGACATACTAGGAAATAGTAGGCACTCAGTAAACATCTGTGGACCTGTCTAAAAGGACGAATAGCACATTGGTCAGATGCCATAACTGTGGCATCAGCCCCACTGCTCAACAGGAGACTGAGGAGCCTTTTATGACAAAAGCGTTTTTCTTAGAAATCTCCCTCCCTCCTTAAATATATTTCTCTTTTTTTTTTCTTTTAATGTTCTTTTTTTTTTTTTTTTTTTTTTTTTTTTTTTTTTTTTTTTTTTTTTTTTTTTTTTTTTTTTTTTGTCTTTTTTTTGAGACAGGGTCTCACTATGCAGTTGAGGCTGGCCTTGAGCTCACTTTTGTAGCCCAAGCTGGTCTCGAACTCGCACCAATCCTCCTGCCTCAGCCTCCCAAGTGCTGGGATTACAGGTGTGAGCCACCACGCCTGGCTTCTTTTAATGTTCTTTATACATACACACCTGCCAACTATAAATTAGTCCTGCGGTTAAAATGGGGAATACTGGGGCCTCTGTGGTGATCGACAGTCTACAACTTTGCTTAATCAGCTACAGTACTTCTCTTCTTGGCTGTTGGAAGGATCACCAAAGGGGTAGGGAGCTTTAGTTGTATCCACAAAAGTAGTCGTTTGGGGCTACAAAACATGTTAAGAATGGACGGGAGTTCTCAACCCTCAGATTCAATGATCCAGGGCACAATAAAGGAGCTGTTCATTTATGGATAGGAAGAACCAGAAAAGGAAAAGCAAGAAAGGTATTCGTACTTACTCTTGAAGTTTTCCAAGTCTCACCTTAACAGGGAGTCACTGTGACAGTGGGAGGAGTTTTGTTTTTTCAGCTTTGCCTCTTTTTGTCAGAAGTAAACAGGTTGTCTTAGTGACTCTTCTCTTGTTGCTAGGACAAATACCAAAATGAAGGAAGGAAAGGCTTATTTAGCTCACAGTTGCTGGAGGTTTCAGTCCATACTCAGCTGGCTCAAAAGCTGAGTGGCACAGGGCAGAGAACAGCAGTTCATAGCGGCAGAACAGCAACAATCACAACTGGCCAACAGTAACAGAGGTCTGTCTCTGTGTCTCTTATATTCCATTCAGGCTTTCTGCCTCAGGCTGTTTGCTGCAGAGCACACCCATAATCCCAGCAGTACTCAGACCGAGGCTTGGGGTGGGGGGGGCAACTAGACACAAGCCATAACACAAGTAATATTATGGCACCTTCCCAACCCTGAAAAATAGATCAGGCTCATGATTTATGAAATAGGTTCAGTAATAGAACCTTGCTCACAGAATTACTGTAAGAATAAAATAATAGGCTGCATGTGGTGATACTGCCTGTATAAGCTCAGCACTCAGGAAGCTGAGACGGGAGAATTGCAGTGGGAGAATTGCAGTGAGTTCAAGGCAACATCATGACTTTAAGGCCAGCCTGAACGACGTAGTGAGACCCTGCCTCAATAATAAAATAATGGGGTGCTAGCCAAATAGCTCAGCAGATTAAAGGGTCCAGGGGTTTGAACATGGGCCTGCCGTCCGACCCCACGTGTCCCATCCCACCCTGGGCATGCTGAGAGGACAATTAAAACTGGACATGGTGTCATCCACCTATAATCCGACCTGTTGGGAAACCCTAAACAGGTAGACCACAATGAGTCCAGTCTAGTAGTAAGACCCTGAACACCTCGTAGAACCTTCCCTAAAATAGAAACAAACAAACAAATTATGGAAATTATATAAAATAACTACCAGTTTAGGTGCTTACTTTGGTTTGATCCCCAAATAAACCAAAATATTATCCAAAAGTTGTATGCACTACTTTGGACAGAAGTTGTCTCTGAAGTGGCAGGTACTGAGCATGTACCTCAGTTTCTTGCCAGTCTTTATTACATTTCTGATTGCCTGCAATACATACTCTCTATAGGGCATAGTAGGTGTCTGGGTAGATATTTATTGAATGACAATACTGTAAAATGATCCTGGTGATCTACGCAGCTATTTCTAAGACTTCCATTCCAGGGAGTAAGTACATGAGAGTACATGGAAGGAGCCTGAAATGTCCTTCTGTTCCATAAGTATTTGAGTGCCTGCTGTATGCCTGGTATGTTTTTGTGGTTGAAAATAAATGCATGCCTTTAGTGGGAAGAAAGACAAAAAAAGGTGAAAAGAGCCATGAAGAAACACAACAGGCTTGAGAAGCTGGCCTGGAAGCGGGTTGGTCCGCGAGGAGCCACCCATTCCGAGGGCCTGCCTGTGAGGAGAGCCCTAACTAAAGCAGTCAGGCTGAGTGAGGACTTGACTGTCAAGGCACTCTGTGATTCCTGCAGGTTGGCGAGCAGGCTTGCTTATTTATTCTAATTGAGACAGGAATCATTCATTAATAGCAGGGACGCAACACATTGGTATTTCCCAAGCTTTTTCTCTTCCCTCCCCCTGTACTAACATAATAGGAAAGCATGTCCTAAACTACCCCAGTATGTTGTAGCCCAGGACAAGTCATCTAGTTTTACATGACTCTGCCAAAACCCCAGGAAAGATTACATCTCTACTCAGTATACCTATAACTTAGTCCTAAATACCAAGAAAGTGCTTTGAAATTTGAGACGGTACACAGCCATCTGGAATTACCATTATTGGTATAGTGATGTCCATGCTTGTAATGCCTTGGTCTTCGGGCTTCAGTCGAGTGTATGACTCCCTTTTCTCATACTTTTGAGCTCATCATTGGGTGTGTCAGCTAGTCAGAAGTTGTGTTCTTCCAGAACATCACATTTAGAATGATGGGTCACTTGTGAGACACCTCACTGGCAGCTCAGCTTGGAGACGAGCACTGGATAAGCAGATGCCCTCTGCAGAGGCGGTTCGTGCTAGTGTGGCTACCAGTAGTTCAGTGTTCTTGAAAAACTTCTAAAGGACTGAATGGCATACATTGTATGGAACCCTTGTCGTTAAATCTTTCCCAGCAAAATACTTGGAGATAGTACTTTAAAAATGAGAAGTGAACAGTGCTGTTTAACTTGCCAGAAATGTAATTAATACTGAGCTGAATGGCTTTTCTATTTTTTTAAGATTTTGTATGCTAGATTAGAGAAGAATATGAAATCGTCACATTAATCCTCTGCCACATTTGAATGCAAATGGACTCTAAAAACTCTCGAATTTTTCAAAGAGATCTTTTAAGAATCCTGAAACAGGTTATTATGCATAATCAGCATAAGCTTGGGAAGTTCTTTCTTATATCTGGCCCAGATCTTCTACAATTTGAGTGCCTTTCTTTTTGGCTATACAAATGGAAAACAGCTGCTTAGGCTTCCCAATAACAACCTACACGTACTTGAAGATGGTTGTTAAGTCACCCCCAGCTTTCTTCCTCTGGGCTAAATAATGACTTTAACCCATCTTAAAAGTCTCCATGTCCATTTTCTACCCCTTTAATCATCTTTTGATCTGCCTAAGCTTTTCTACGTCCTTCTTTAAATGTGGACTCCAAAGTAGAACATATTTTAACAAGTCTCACTATTAACTGAAGTCATTTCCTTCCCAGGCAGCCATATGTCATTGTCATTCACACGAGAAATCCAGTAATTTTATGCACATCCAAAAAGATGAGATGTGGGATGAATAGCTCTTTTACAGTGCACTGGCCCACACTTGTGGCTGCAGATCTTGATTTTGGAATCTGATGTCTTGCAAGCCAGACTTCAGTTCATTCTAAGACATGTGTGGCCCACGTACTGCTGCTTCCTGCTTGGGGTTCAGCAGCCAGTTGTGTAGCACAGAAGTTCTTCTCAAGCACTGTTTCCTCTTAGGCAAAATTCTCCTGTACTTTGCTGTTAGTTCCACTTCCAAATTAAAGGTACATGCAAACATCATGAAGTCCCTTGGGATATCACTTCCCCTTCCAAGGTGATTTTCTTCTAGGTGGATATGGGGACAAGGGACATTGTTTTCTGTGTTTAATCCCATGAAAATCATAGAGTGCAGAGGATCTCAAAAAATGGTTCAGAGAGCAAAATAATATTAACAGCAATTAATTGTCTTAGGCCCATTCACGTAGGAGAAATCTCCAGTGCTGGTGACTTGACTCTATGACACTTCTGTTGTTTGGGGCTTTGGGTGGTTCATTGATGTGAAATGTCCCCCTTCTCTGTTTTAAAACTTCAGTTCCTTGAGTGGAAATGTGAAGATGGTTAGTGATGTCAGTTGAAACAGGCATACAAACACAACCAGAGACCTATGTTGTGTATTTTTGCAAGCTTCTGTCAAGCAAAGCCCAGCTCGGGCTCCATCATGGCTCATGAACTTCTGTTGGCCCCTACAGAAAGCAGGGATTCTGGCCTGAGTTGGGAAGCTTGTGACCTTAGAAAAGAGCAGGCAGGAGGGCCAGAATGATTATTTGGTGAGATACTATTAAGGTAGCGCAACTATCTGCATGCCATAAGGTCTGTTTTATATATGTGATCTAGAGATTTACTGATACCATAGTCTCCCTCTCTCCAGATATTGAAACTCATTAAAGAATGACTTGGAAGTGGTAGTTGTCCTTATACTTTGAGGAAAATAGTGTCACTTTCCATTGCAACCTAAACCGATGGATACTAGGGATATCAGGCTTGGAATAATTGATTAGTGAGAATGATTTAATGAATGAATTCCAGCTAGGATACATTTCACAATAAAATTGTCTGTCTGTCTGTCTGTCTGTCTGTCTGTCTGTCTTTCTTTCTTTCTTTCTTTCTTTCTCAGACAGGATCTCTTATATAATTCTGGCTGGCCTTGAACTTACTAGGTAGCCCAGGTGGGCCTCTAACTCACAGCCATCTTCCTGTCTCAGCTTCCTGAGTGTTGGGACTGTAGGCATGTACCCCCACATCTGACCTAAGTAAAGTCTTAAAAGTGCCAACTCTATGTTTGAGTGTGTGTAGATCCCGTGCATTCTTGCTTTAAATGTGTGTTGATTCCCAGATGGGTGCCTTCTTCCTTGCTAAAAATGCATTCTTTTACTGCTGAACACTGCATGAACTGTGTGCTGGTCTGTGGACATAGAGCCTGCATCTAACTTGTGTTTCTTTTTCCAGTCCAATAGGCAGCCAGCCAAGCTGAACCTTCTCACCTGCCAGGTGAAGCCAAATGCTGAGGACAAGAAGTCCTTTGACCTGATATCACGTGAGTCTTTTCTAGAAATCTATCTTCCTGAGTCAATTACTGTGGCTTCTGACATCCGTACTTTTCTTGCCTGAGTACTGAAGTAGCAACTTTTCTCAACTGGTCTCTGCATTATTTGCTTAGCTTCTCGTTATTTCTGCAAGCGCAGATCCAGGAAGATTCCTAAGAGTGAGTCTCTGTTTTTGTCTCTATCTCTTCTCCTTCCTCTCTCTTCCTCCAAACTTCTCTCTGTTGCCCTCCCCTCTTTTTTTAAAAAAATAAAATACTGCTGTTACCCCAGGCTGACGCCAATCCCTGGGCTTACATGATCCTCCTGCCCAGGAGGATCTAATTGGGCCTACAAGTGTGTGCCAGAATTCCCAACTCCTTTGTTGTCTTCATTTGCACTGAACCCACTTGAAATTGGGAAGGCATCATGGTATCAGATCTGAAAATATTTAAACCAGGAGATTCAAGATTTATATGTTGAATTGGTGAAGTGCTTAACTATGAATGTACAAGTTTACTCCCTTCGAGAATTATTTCTAAGTATTTTCACAGCTTACTTCTAGCCCTCTTAAAACATAGTCATTGATATGAGGCCCAGACAGGATTTTTTAAAAACTCCTGGCTAGTTCTTACGTGGGCATTGTGGTTAAGAAGCACTGGCATAGACCATGGAGTGCAACTGTTCTACTCTGTCTGTACAGTAAATTCACCCAGAAATATATCTGTGCAAGACCAGGATCTTAAGGAAAAACTGTCCTTGCTTTCAAGCAGAATTGCCTTCACACTGCATGAACTGGTGTGGCTGTGTCCCCTTACTTTCTTACTCCCAAGTTCAGAGTTTGCTTTTAACCTAGTGCATGACCTGCAGCCTACATACACACAGTGCACAGCAGCAGGCAGTGCCCTGCCTGCCCTGGTCCATAGATGCACTTGCTGGCCCCAATGCAGCCGAAAGGACACCACCACCTTCTAAAGGATGAGGAGAGAAGGGCCAGGGAAGTAGCTTTCACCTCTATCCTGAGACCTTGTGAAACCAGCCCTCGCCGCATCGCTCCTCCCAGCTAAGCAAGGAGGCCCGCAGCCACAGGGCACCATCTGTAGAAGGAAAAAGGACTTTCCTGCCTTGAAACCCTTTTGATGCTGTTGCCTGAGTGGAAGTTCAGATGCAGTCCTGACCCAAAAATATGGATCAGCTGTGAGGCTGTTTTCATGGTCTAATCTGGGTTCTGCAGCATCTTTGGGAAGGTTGGATTCCCCATGACTTATGACCAAGACATTCCTTGGCTTACTGAGAAGCATAAAATACAAAAACTTAAAGTTAATAACATGTCTTCAAAAATCCAAGAACTTCTAGAATTGATAACCTGTCAATTATTACAAGTTGTTCCTAGTCAGTTCTGAGCATCTAAATGTGCCAGGTACTTTTTATATATTATTGATAATTCTCACTAATGCCCTATCAGTTTCACAATTTACAGAAGAAAAAAATTAAGACAGGTTCAGTGACCTCCTCACAGCCATGCAGCAGTAAATCAGGGATCCAACCAAGGTCCTTGTGTACCTTTATCCAGGTACTGTGTCCCCTTCCCACTCAGAGATGAAGGGCTTGAGTGCCTAGCTAGGAGCAGTCACTGAAGGTGATACTCAGTAGATGTTATTTTGACCCAGATGTGTGAAAGCATCCTTAGGTACCTTGAGTTTTAAGAAAGCACTTTTCCAAAGGACACTAGCCAGAATATCTATCTTAGGCATCTCCTGCCGCTCCTTGAGTAGCAGAGGTTGATTCGTTACTCCCAGAAGTCTGATTCAACCAGAGAACAGACTAAAGCCTGGGCAGAGTTAGAGCTCCCCTACAGGTAGGGCATCATGTGGGCAGTGACACCTGTCACTGAGGCCACCTGGCTGCATGGGACCCTGCTCTATCTCACTGTTCCAAAACAGGTACCTTCTATTTATATGGTCTCTTATTCTAGTATTTCTTTTGTACTGGAGGAAAATAATATTGACAGAGTAAACTGCTCAGTTGCTAAATATAGGTGCATGAAGAAAATAATATTAAGTAGGAAGAATTTTAAGTTCCTGTGTGGGTGGCCACCCCACGGACTTTCTATTTTTCTTTCAGCTGTAGATTGAACTTAGCCACATATGCTTGTCAAGTACTCTATAACTGAGCTACCTCCCCAGCCAAGCTGGAGCTTTTGATTTGTGTGTGTGGGGGGGGGGGGGTACAGAGTTGGACTGCATAGATTGCACTCATAGTGATCCTCCTGTTTCCAACCTCCCAAGCACTAAGATTACAGGTGGGTGTCACCACGCCCAGTCTCAGCCACCCTCTCAGCGCACCCCAGGGGCAGAGCTGGTACAGCATGCTGGGGATCGAACCGCAGGCACTTTAGTCTGCTGAGCTATCTAGCTGGCCCATCTGGGAGCTTTAAAGTGTGCATTATGTCTGAAGGCACCCTGCTTTTGCATGATTTCACTTTTTTTTTCTTTTTTTTTTTTTTTTCTCCAGATAACAGGACTTACCACTTCCAGGCAGAAGATGAGCAGGATTATGTAGCGTAAGTAGTTTTGCAAAAGTGGCATGATGTCTTAAATTTAAAAAGCAGCCATAGCTCTTGCTCCCGGTGCCTCTGCTTGCCTCCTTCCCACCTCTGGGCCTTCACACTTCACGCCTCTCCTTGTCTGAGTGCTCTCTCCCCTGTGCTCACAAACTCAGTACTTCCTGCAAGCCTTATCTGCAGCCTCGCTGTTGGTAACATTACGGCTCTGTCTTCTCTGCTTGAGACCCCTTGCACCCCTCTGTGGTGCTCTGCGGTGTGTCCACAGCTTCTTGGAGGCTGGTAGCTTCTTGAGGATGAGGACAATGCCTTATGCATCTTTTAATCATGTTACTGACATAAAAGAGGCACTTGCTGTCTGACTGGGGTCAAGTGAATGAGCTGGTCTGGCCGGCTGCTGGGTGGTCCTTGTGAATTGATCTTGGCCTTGAAGGAAGAATGCCAGCAGACCACTGTCCCTGGCAGGTATGGCATAGTTAAAGGAGGCCAGCTACAGTGGGTCCTGGAGTACCCCCGCTTCCTGTGGCCTCCGTGGACCAGACAGCAGTGCGTGACTCTTACCTTCTGAGCGGCTTACATTGGTGTTGAATCCACTCTTCTGTAAGTTCAAAGTCTTCTTCCTAACGACTGTGTGGGACCAAGTGCCATTCTTGAGGTGCTGCTTGGAGAACCTCACAAGTTCCTGTCCCGCCACTGACACACAGTTACTAGGTTCCTTATTTCTGGAGAGCCGTGGAATTCCATTCACGCCGTTTTGCCTTCCTTCCTCTCCCTCAAGTCACATGCTCTTCTGTAGTGTTGGGCTCTTGCCTCATCTCAGAGAACGCAGTAATGGTGAGCCTCGTAGAGCTTTCATTGACAGCAGTTCGCTGAGGCACATGTGCCATAATTTCACCACCACTGGATAAGAGGATCACACAAGGAAAATAGAAAGTAGGTAGGAAGTGTATACAGCTGGGAGAAATCGCACAAAAGAAAGCAAGCTAGGGGGCCGGACAGGATGGCTCAGTGATCTAAAGCGCCTGCTTAGGAAAGCTTAGGCAGCTGCAGGGACCACGGTTCGATCCCCAGCACCACATGCTGCACCAGCCCTGCCCTTAGGGCAGGCTGAGCAGGGCATATAAATAAATAAATAAATAAATAAATAAATAAATAAATAAATAAATAAATAAATAAATAAAAGCAAGCTAAACAGAGAAAGAGCAAGGTCTACTTATCCATTCATCTACTTGATTATTTAATGAGTGCCAACTAAATCCCAAGAACTGTGCAAGGCACCAAGACTACGAAATTCAATTAAATAGGCGCCTGCCTGGAGGAGAGCAGCGGGGTGACACGGTGCACAAGCTTCACATCCAGTATGCCAAATAAAAAGGAGCAGTACTACATTGTCAGTAGAGAACAAGCATTGAATTTGTAGTAAATGAACAGACTATAAAGTTGGATTTTTTCCGTATCCATGAAAGTAATACAATTTCATTTAGATTTGAAAAATTATAAACAAGCAATTCCCCCTAAGTATTTTTTTGTAAAGAAATTTATTAAACATCCAGAATTAATATCTTGGGAAAATATCTTCCAGCATTTTTCACAAACATAAATACTTGAGTTACAAATTCATGTGCTGAAATTTGAGATTACATCAGTTTTTTCCTGTTTCACAAGGCATAAAGGTTTCTCCAGTATCATTCAGGTGTTTTTTTTTTTTTTTTTTTTTGGCTTTTTGAGACAGGGTCTCACTATGCAGTTCAGGCTGGCCTTGAGCTCACTTTTGTAGCTCAGGCTGGTCTCAAACTCGCATCAATCCTCCTGCCTCAGCCTCCCGAGTGCAGGGATTACAGGTGTGCGCCACCATGCCCAGCTTCATTCAGGGATTATTTACAAATTTATTTTACTGCTTGCTTAACCTTTCTACATTATTAGTCAGTATCCTATTGTTGGATTTTTATATTGTTTACTTATAGCCAAAGGTTTCTGTGGAACATATGCTCTTACTGTATGTGTAATTAAATTCCCTGCATTCATCATGTTATTAGTGTCAGAATACTTATATGTTAATGTACATTTTTCATAAATGTACATGTTTATGGCTGCTAATAAACTCCTCCCTCATTCCCATGTCCCAGTGTTCCCACGGACATGAGCTGCTCGAGAACAGCGGCTGGCTGTGCCCGTCATTGCGCTGGCCTGCCGCTGAGCCCTTTCATTCTCGCGTCCCCTTTGCTCTGTCCTCACTGAAAGAGTACCTGCTGCATTCTTTCGACTCTTCAGTTACACTGGCGACTCCCTCCCCTCATTTCCCCTATGTGTTGATTTCCATTCTCCAACTCTGAAGCTTAGCTTTTCCTTTATTGCTATTTTGGGAGGAGTTCTCCTTGGGAAGTTCTGATGAAAGATTTCTTGCAGTGGGAGAGAAAACAGTGGCTATTTCCTTACTAAAGCTTCCTTCTTCTGGCATTTTGACAACAGGTGGATATCAGTATTGACAAATAGCAAAGAAGAGGCCCTAACCATGGCCTTCCAAGGAGAGCAGAGCACAGGGGAGAACAGCTTGGAAGACCTGACAAAAGCCATCATCGAGGACATCCAGCGGCTCCCTGGGAATGATGTCTGCTGTGACTGCGGCTCATCAGGTACTCACTCCACACCCGAGGAGCTTGTGACTGTCCTGGCTGCCTGTGGGATGTAACACGAGCTGTTTCTATAAAAGCCTTATCTCTTTTTTAATTTTATTTTTTAAACAGAATACAAAATAATAGTAAAAGTGCCAGGGAGATAGCTCAGTAGAGTAAGTGCTTGCCTGGCAAGCACAGGATCCTGAGTTCAATCCCTAGTGGTGCAAAAAAACAAAACAAAACAAAATAGTAATAAGAAAGAAAAAATTAGAAATGATACAGAATTTCACAAAACAAAACAATATGAATTCAACAGTATTTGTTGTACAATATTGTCTTCAAATTAGTTGTTCAGATTGCCAGATATATGCATGCAAAATTGAAAAGAGAAAGAAAAAAGTTGTAAGAAATTAGGAAATTTAATTAAGGAAAAAAGACAAAAAAAAGTTTAAGCATTAACTGCTCCTTTTTATAGGCCAGCAGAAATGCATACTGTCTTTTTCCAAGCCATCCTGCTTACCTGCATAGATGTATCTTTTTCCCCCACTCCCTTTCCTATCCTTCTCCTTATCTCAGTAATTCCTTGCTTTAGAATAGGCTTATTTCCTTAGCACAGTATCAGTTTTAGCCCTCAGATTGTATTTACTCTTTGAGGTTCTTATGCTAAAGAGACAATGTATTTCTCATATGAGTCTGATTTATTTCACTTGAAGTGTACGGTCTGTAATTGCATCCATTTAACGATGAAAGCGTTAAGTGCATCCTTTGTTATAGCTGAATAATGTTCTATTGTGTAAACATACCACATCTTTATCCATTCCTCAGTTGACGGACGTTTGGATTGCTTCCAAGACTTAGCTAGGGCAGCGTGCAGAAGCCTTATGTCTGGGCACACACCCACAGTGTTCCACCACCTTGAGCTGCTCTTCCATGGCCAGCCTTGCCTGGCCCTCTTCCGCCTGATCTCCTAGTGGCACTCCTTTTTCCACCAGGTTCTGTTAATCTGTTAACCACAGGCATTATGAGGAGAGGAGAGCACAGAAGGTGGTGGTTCCGTCTTGAAACACAAGTTTGCCATTCATCGCGTGGACAGTCCCATACGGAATCTCTTTATGATTCTGAGCTGCAGTTTCTCATCCTTAAAATGGATCTGAGTATGAGCACTTAATAAAAGTTCATATTGAAATCAACTGTCATGTGTTATCTTTCTTCCTGCTCATAGGAACCTTCCCAAGCCTCTATGTCAGTACCACCTTTACATAAAGTTGTATCGTCACCACATTATTGGCAGTAGCTAACATTTATTGTTTCCACTGTACTGAGGTTTGCGCTTTTATGTTACTCTGTTGAATCTTCATTGGAGCTCTGTGAGCAAGATGCTAATATTGTCCCTGTTTTGCTGGTGAAGTTACTCAGAGGGCTCCGAGAACAGAAGTCTTTGCACACTCTCTTAAGCACCGCTGTGTACTCACTGTTCTGCTTGCAGCACTGGTTCACTGCACAGGTCCCCACAGTTCCCTCTCAGAAGTCTTGGTGCTCCAGTCCTTCCTCACACATAGTGTGAGGAAATGGCAGAGGAATAGTAAATGCTCAGGTACTTATCTATGAGAAAGAAATCACACAGAAAGAACCGTAATGATTTTAGGGATGTGGAAGTACAGTAATTGATCCCACTATGCAGAAGCCCTTTGAAATTGTAGAGGAAAGCCTGGGTCACTGAAAGGAACATTTCATGGTCAGTATTTATAGCTGTCTTACCACCAAGAGGTACTTTGGGGAGGCCATTACCAAGAATGACCTGTTAGAGCTTGTTGTAGCACAAAGGTCCCTTGTAAGTAGTCCCAAAAGGGCCTTCAACTCCTGCCAAAGACTGTTTCACATTTATACAAGGATAAATGGCTTCATTTTGATTCAGTTTGAAGGAAAACTATAATTTTTCCTTACAACAACCTCTAAGATAAGCCACACATACCTATTTATTCCATTTACTCTTTCACTCATAATTCTTAGCAAGTTGTACTGTTTTCGCATCTTCAATAGATGGCACACTAAGTTGATTATCTGTTGTTTTGTTTCATTAAATCCTTTCCACAGAACCCACGTGGCTTTCAACCAACCTGGGTATTCTTACCTGTATAGAATGTTCTGGCATCCATAGGGAAATGGGAGTTCATATTTCTCGCATTCAGTCTTTGGAACTAGACAAATTAGGAACTTCTGAACTCTTGGTAAGTCATGACCTATGCTTTGGAAGAGAACATTTAATGAGTATGTTTAATATATTGCTTTGGGTTTGTTTCTGTTGAGTGAAAGAAGTTCTAATTTCTGAATTTTATAATTTGCTTAAATATTTGAAATTTAACGTTTGTGGTATATGATGTTTACTGTTAACTCAGTGAAACTGGCTCTTACCTTTTCAGATGGTCCATCAAAGCTGCTCTTTTGAGAATTTGTTTTGAATATTCGTTATAACAGTGGTTAAAATTATGTATTACTATTACCTAATAGTTTATATTATATAAAATAATGGCTAAAAAGTTTTTATTTGGTTTAAAGTATACATGAGTTGGGAATACCCTGTTAAAATATTGTCACAAACATAGTTTCTCCTCAAGTCAGAAATTCTTTTATTTTGTAAGGGAGTGAATTGTGTGAATTTGTACTTAGTTTTAAAATATGAAAACAAAAAGCTATAATCACTTTGATTTTCTCTAAACACTGCCCTTCCCATCATGATTCTCCCAGTTGTGGAGCCCTCAGGAGGTCCAAGCTAAATTGGTTACTTTAACATGCCAAAACCAAGGAGCACATGGCATTCCCTATAATGCCTTATAATTATAAACTCTGTCTCGAAAAATTTTAACCCTGGTACACTTGAAAGGATCTTTGTACCAAGAGTAGAATTTTTAAAAAATAGAAATCCTCAGAGGAGGCCCCTTTGAGCAGTACTTAAGTAAACTGGAACTCAGAAGGAGTTGACAGTGTGGCTTACTACTGGTTTCGCCTGGAGAAAAGTCCCACAAAGTCATGGCGGTTACTCATCTACTCAGCCTTTTACTTCAAAGTGCCTGTTAAGCCGGGCGTGGTGGCGCACGCCTGTAATCCCAGCACTCGGAAGGCTGAGGCAGGAGGATCGCTGTGAGTTTGAGACCAGCCTGGGCTACAAAAGTGAGCTCAAGGCCAGCCTGAACTGCACAGTGAGACCCTGTCTCAAAAAGACAAAATAAAAAAAAATAAAAAAGTGCCCGTTAAAGCAGTGATGTGGCAGGCTGATTCTGGGCTCCCGGCTTCACTGCAAGATATTGGAGAAATGCTCAGACCATACTGTCTTTAGTACAGACACAAGCTCGCTATATCTCCTTGACTCGTGCAGTGAAATGCAGTTTGACTCTGAGAAGTAGGAACATCCAAATACTAAACACTTGCTGTGCAGTAAGCCCTGAATTTTTTCATCCAAAGACCTATTTGCATGGATGTTTTTAAAATTTTGCATTAATCTCAAAAATATATGAATGAAGCCAGATGTGCGTACCTCTGATCCCAGCACTTGGGAAGCTGGTGCATATTGCAAGGCCAGTCTAGGTTAAAGTAGTGAATTCAAGTTCAGAGATAACCTAGACTGTATAGTGCACTCTGTCTTTAAAAAAGAAGGAAAACAGGCCTGCTTGTACACTTATACAGTCCCATCACTCTAGGAGACAGACAAAAGGATCATAAGTCTAAGATAGCCTGGGAAATTTAGTGAGACTCTGTGTCAGTATAAAAAAAGGACTGGAAATGTAGCTTAGTGCGAGAATCCTGGGTTCTGTCCCCGATACTGGGGTGGGAAAGCAAGTGGCCAAAAGCCTTGCAGGGCCATCCTGGATCCTCCTCTGTTGTTACCTGTAGCATCTTAGTCTACTTCTACATCTAAATGAATCCCAGCTTCTTCACTGCCCTCTAGGGGTAAATTTGGCCAATGTGAAAAAGAAATGTGTTGGAGGTTTGTTTCTGTTCATTAAGAGTGGAACCTGTACTTTGTATTCTACTTGGCATTTATCACACTGTATTTGTAGGTGTCACAGATTATCTTGTCAATGGCTTGGTCCCACTGGACTCTAAACCTAGTTCACTCCTTTTTTAGCCTTTAAGCAAATGTTCTTGCCTAATGTGTAGAAGATGCCCAGTAAACTCTCACTGACCAAATGAATACGTGGTTTGTGTTCTGAGTCAAGTGAAGGCAAATGGGTATTTAGATAACTCAAATGCAAATTAATAGGAAATTAGAGTAATGAAGAGCTTATTATATTGTATTTTGCTTATGTTACAGCTGGCCAAGAATGTAGGAAACAATAGTTTTAATGAAATTATGGAAGCAAATTTACCCAGCCCCTCACCCAAACCCACCCCTTCAAGTGATATGTAAGTATTTCTAATATATTGAATTCTTTACTATTGTACAATTTTTTCGATCTTTAGAAAGTTCATCTTGATGACTACAATATTATTTCCAGTTGTCAGGGAAAAACAGAGCAGACAACTATTTTGAATGCGTTTCTCAAATACACAGGTTGTCACCATCATCTTCCCGAGGAGGGAGCAGCTGAGTGCCTGCTCCGTGGTGCAGGGATCTTCATGAGGACAGTTCTAACTCGTGTCCTGTTGTGATGTGAGACATAAAAAAGACAAGGGAGGATTCTCGTGATTGGCAAAAATTCAGTGCTTAGCAACCCACTCAGCAAGCCTGGGTGTAAACCGACCTTCTAGTACGTTGCCAGTAGGGCCACAAACTGGCACATGATGAAAATAAATGAGCTGTGTTTACCAAATTATGAATCTTCTTAAACTCACACTCAGCTATGCCAGTCCTAAGAATTTATTTCTGTTCCATAACAGGAAAAGACCTATAACAAAGCAATGTCTGCTTACAGGTATCTACGTGAATTATCTGTGGTACAGCCACATGAAGGAGCACTATGCAATTGTAAAAAGGGGAAGCATGCTGTCTTCTGATTAAAAGTGACCTGCAGGGTTACTGGTTAAAAAAATGAAGGAAGGGCAAGAACATTGTACAAAATCAACTGTTTTGGGGAAAGAGAAGTTTGCTGGGGTGTAGGGAGAAGTACCCCTTGTGATCCAGACTCTGTCCAAAGTCAGGAACTGCTTTTTTGCTAAATTTATTCATAAATCCCTTTTGAACTTTTACTAATTACCACTTAGACTCAGAAACCAGATATATTCAAATAGTGAAGAATGCATTAATATATTTCTTTCTTTGGGCTTGTATTTGCCTAAATAATGCAGGAAACTAACAGAAGTGTGTCCTGGTGGGTGGCACGGGTGTGAGGTTCCCCAATGTGTATTATTTCATAATCACTTATTTTTCAGCTGTGTAAATCTGTTAATCAATTGAAAAACTTTTTAACTGAATTTACAATTAATGTTTTAGGGGGGTTCTGTCCAGAACCAGCTGCCATCCTAGAACTTAACGTAATATACCAAAAGGCCTGCAGCGTCACCATCAATCCTGGTTCTCCCCTCATAAAGCTGAGGTGTAGCTCAGTGTACAGCACTTGTTTAGCAACTTTCGGAAGGAATCTTTCAGATGTACCCTTAACCCATGTGTCACTCTTTGTCCCTTACCTCTGTTCTTGCTTCCTTGGAAAGTGTAAGGCAGGTATGATTACTAATATTTTACAGATGAGAAAACTGAGGCACAGCAAAAACTTGATTTAGGCAGGGCCACATAGATAGCAAAACTTAAACCATTCAGTTCTTTTTTTTTCCTCTAGCTTGTCTGTCTGTCTGTCTTTTTCTTTCTTTCCTTCTTTCTTTTTCTTGTTACCAAGCTACATACTCTACCCTTTCTATTTTATGTTTTGAAACGAGTTCACCAAGTAGCTAAGTTGCCCAGGCTGGACTTGAACTTGCAATCCCAGAGTGTTGTGATTATAGGCATAGGCTGCCCCACTCAGCAAACCATGTACTTAAGTCTGATAGATACTTTACATATAACAGGAGACCTAGAACCCAAACACAGGCCATTCTTTCAGCCTGGAAGCTTCTCACACAGCAGAGTCATCACTGTCCTAAAAGGACCTTGACTAAAATGTGAAAGACACCCGTGAGTGTAAGACCTTGGTTACTTAGCAGTCAGCAAGTCACCTCACTTGGCCGAGGCAAAAGAAAAGCTCGGCCTTTAAGACTGCCAATGCAGAATGAACGAGAAAGGCGTCGGCACAGCTGTGCCTCGCTGCAGAATGTGGGAGGCAGCCGCAGCTAAGGTGGGAAGGGTGTGCGTTTCTTTTTTTTAATTTAAAAATTGTATTAAAAGGCACATTGCTGTGAATTCCACTCATAATACTCGCCTCAAAGTCTATTTCTGAGCCCTCTGGGAAGGAAGGATGCACCTCTTAGGTGCTATATATATATTCCCTGTTGAATTGATCGTTGGCATTGGGGAACACTGTTGACTTCTTTTTTTTTTGTTCCAAAATTGTAATTACCAGAACAAAGTGAACAACTCTTAAGTTACAGTACAAAATTAAAGTACCTTATTATCTTAAAGATGCAATAGCAAGGAAGTATAAACACATCCACATTTTAAATAGTTATTTGTGTGGTAGACAAATACCATTCTAAAACATAATAATACAGAAACTAATTTATAAGTCAATTTACAGAAGATCAAAACAACTAAAAGGGAAACGCTATTGATTTTCATGTTTGTTTTATACCATGCCACCGTACTGAACTTGACCATTCTAGGAGTCTTTTGGTGAAGTTTTTAGCTCTTCTATGTAGAGTATATGTCTGCAAAGAATGGTAATTTAATTTCTTCCTTTTGTATGTACAGTTAATAACCCTTTTATTTCTTTCTCTTGACTGATTGCCCTGGCTAATATTTCTAGATATTTCTAGGCCTGAGTGGAACAGTAGTCACAATAGTGGCATCCTTTGTTTTGTTTTGTTTTGTTTTGTTTTGGGGGGGTATTTATTTGTTTATTTATTTGGTACAGGGTCTCGCTACACAGCTCAGACTTGTAGTGATCCTCCTATCTCAGTTCTCCCTAGTGCTAGGGTTACAGGCATGCACTACCACACCCAGTTTCAGTGGCTAGCACAGTGCACCTAGGCTGTGGGTTGGCATGGCATGCAGTACCAGGGATCAAACCTGGTGCTTGCCAGGCAGGTGCTTAGACTGCTGAGCGGTCTCCCCACCCCAAAATCCTTCTCTTGTTCCTGATTTTAGAAGGAAAACTTTCAGCTTTGCCACCATTCAATATGATATTGGCTGTCCATCTGTCATGAAGAGCGTTTATCAGATTGAGATAAGGCTCTTGGATGCCTATTTTCAAGATTTTTATCTTGAGTGAATGCTGTGTTTTTCAGATGTTCTCCATTAGTTGGGATGATTGTGTGAATTTTTGGCCTTGTTTATATGATCGAGGTAATTAATACCAGTATTCCTTCCTTCTGTCTCTTTTGGAATAATTTGATGTAAAACCTGATTTGTTCCAAAGAAATAAATCTTAATTAAAATGATGTCTCAAATAGAAATGTCTGTCAGAAACAAACCTTTCTTAACTCTTAGAAAGTAAAAATTCTTTGTCATTTTGTTTTGTTCTGTTTTAGGACTGTACGAAAAGAGTATATCACTGCAAAGTATGTAGACCATAGATTCTCTAGGAAAACCTGTTCCTCTTCATCAGCTAAATTGAATGAATTACTTGAGGCCATCAAATCCAGGGATTTACTTGCACTAATTCAAGTCTATGCAGAAGGAGTAGAGTTAATGGAGCCTCTGTTGGAATCTGGACAGGTGAGGTGTCACTAAAGCCATAGAATTAGAAGGAAGAAGTTAGTTTAAATGATTACTTATGCTATCTCGATACAATAGGAGATTCATACACATTGAGTGGGTGAACCTATCTGAACACTGGAATTTGAGAAGGAAGAACCCACATAAGCTGCGGGAGGCAAGCAGGCATGTGATTGCTGTATTTAGACTTACCTTTCCTTTCTTAGGAGCTTGGGGAGACGGCCCTTCATCTTGCCATCCGAACTGCAGACCAGACATCTCTCCATTTGGTTGACTTCCTTGTACAAAACTGGTATGGTTTTCATTTTCTCTATTGAACTAACTGAACATAACTCAGAAGTTATTACAAAGCAGCCACACCATTAGCCCAGATTAAGATTCAGCAAGCTTTTTCTGTAACAAGCCAGGTAATAATAATTTTAAGCTTTGCAGACCATGAAACGTCCAGTGCATCTGCTCACCTCCATCACTAGTGTGAGGGAAGCCTCAGGCCATATGTATGAACATGATCATGTTCCTAGAAATTTTATTTACATAAAGCAGGGTGGGCTAAAGATGGCTGACAGGCCAATTCTTGACCTCAGTAAGTGTGAAATGCTGTCTCTGCCCAAAACCTGCTGTTGGAGAGAGGACTCAGCACCACATATCAGCCAAGTTTGTGAAGTCTTCCTTGTTCATAAACTCGGTGTGAGGCAGCAAAAAAAAACAGTTAGCTCAGTGGCTAATTCAAAGTAGGGCCAGACTGCTGGGCATATAATACTGAACATAGAAAGCAAAGGTTTATGTTTGCTGGATTCTTTGTTGGATTCCTCTGTAAGCGACAGTGTACAGAGAGGAGCTGCAGCTATCCAAACGAGAGTGGTCAGTCAGAAGGGGATCTGAGTCGACATACAGAGAATGCTACCTGGACAAAGTTGGATTATGTAATGGTGCAGGCCTCTTCCTTAGGGACAACCCGGGGCAGCGAGTAAGAGCACTGGCTCCAGAGACTGTCTATATTTGAGTCTCCCTTCCATCATCCCTGTCTTGTTCTACCTCTCTGTGCCTTGATTTTTCATTGGTAAAGTAGAGGCTATTATTAGTATCTTGTCAGGTGAGTATGAAGATTAAATGCACTGTAGTAAACCCATTATTCGGTACTGGCCATTACTATCATCATTTTGTTGCTTACAAATTTGAGTGTAATGTTAGAACCATCTTAACTTTCCCTTATTATAAGTCTTCAAATTTGATTCGTGTGATAGCACAGAAAGGAGTGGGTATAAGGCCCAGCATATACCTACTATCCCTATAGCTCAGGAGGCCAAACAGGACATCCAGGCTCAGGGCTAGTCCATACAACACACGTCATCTGACCCTGACTCAAGGAAGAGAATGCAGGGTGGTAGAGGGGAGAAAAAGAAGGAAGAAGAGTGAGGAACTGATTATCGTAGTCCCTCTTTTACCTGTTGTTTCACTTTCTAAGGTGTCAGTTACCTGCAGTCTGCTATGGTGGGAAAGTTCTAGAAAGAATTCATAATTTTTGAATAACTTTTATCAGACTATTCTGTAATAATTATTCTATGTTATTGTTGTTACTTGTAGTGCCTCACTTATAAATTAAAACTTTCTACCCTTAGATGTCTTATAGGAAAAGTAGTATATATAGAATCTAGTGCTGTTCATGGTTTTAGACATCTGCAAAAGGTTTAAAAGGACCTATATCCTGTGAGCAAGGAAAGAACTGTTGTATGTGTAGTTTTAAGCTGTTAAGCCATTTTTTCTGATCGTATCGTTATTTTTCAGTGGAAACCTGGATAAGCAGACCTCAATGGGAAACACAGTGCTGCACTACTGCAGCATGTATGGCAAACCTGAGTGTCTGAAGCTTCTTCTCAGGAGCAAGCCCACTGTGGACATTGGTGAGAGCTCCGCGAACGCCTCCGAAGCCACCTGAGAGTGCTTCTTCAGTCAAACTCATAGTTGCATATTATGTTTGGTTATTGCTCCTTGGCTTTGAAAGATCTAGCCTAGAGTAATAGTAGAAATTTATTCCCCCCTATTTTAGTGAACCAAACTGGAGAAACTGCCTTGGACATAGCAAAGAGACTAAAAGCGACCCAGTGTGAAGATCTGGTAAGCAAATTGGAAGGGAAAGGTTATTAAATATCAGTTGCTTTGAAAATGTCATTTTGGAGGGAAAATTATCATTTTCAGAAACCGGAATAGGAAATAAAAGAAGCATTTTCATGTCATTAAAAATTGCCTAAAGAAATGCACCCAGCAGGTAGGTGGGGAGGTAGACAGACAGACAGACAATTTTGATTTTATTTATTTTTTGTATGACAGGTACTTACATTACTGAGCTGTCTCCCCAGATCTACTAAACTATACTGAAAAAGTGGTAAAATAGCAAGTCAGCCATCTGCATGGATTTTAAGCATAGCTAGGACATGGACACTGAAAGAGGTAGTGTTGCTACATGCGATTATGGGTTAAGGTCCTATTTTTGATTGGTCAGACCATTAGGCTTTCTCTGCAGCAACAGTAAAAAGTTATTTGAGAAACCACTTTGAAAAATTATGCAAGGAAAGCTCAGAGCATAATGATTTTCAAAATGCTTTCCTCCTAACGGCTCTGCATCCCTTCATGCACATTGACATTTTTATTTCATGAGTTCTTACTCAATAATCTTAGTCTGTTGATAGCATCATACCACACCATGGGGGAGTTATAAAAGAAGGGGCTTATTTTGGCTCACATCTCTGGTTCATGGCCTCCTTGCTAGCACAGGGCATCATACTATGAGAAACAGGGAGCATGCATGTCCGTGTGTGTGTGTGTGTGTGTGTGTGTGTGTGTGTGTGTGTGTGTTTTCTGACATCCTTTCCACTTCTCCAAAGCTACCAGTATTCAGGCAAGGAAGCTGTACTCAGTGGCCTTATGTAATCCTTACCCTTTCCCAAAGGCCCCCCTTCCAAACGCCATCATCAGATTAAATTCCCACTCAGTCCTTCCCCCTCATGGGTGTTAAACATTACATGCAGTTTAGGGGGATGAACCACAGTCAAAGGATAACACATGGAGGAAATAGAAAGGAAGAAGCTACATTTCCTCAGGTATCTGCTGAGTGCCAGATGCCAGACCTGGCAGTTGAATTTCTTTTATTCTTAAATGACTTCTCTGAGAGCCAGACATAGCAGTACACACCTGTAATCCCAGCACTCAGGAGGCTGCAGCAGGAGGGTCATGAGTTTGAGGCCAGCCTATACTCCATAGGAAGTTCAAGACCAGCCTTAATTGGGCCAGGGAGACAGCTCAATGGCATAAGGGCCTGCGTGGTGTGTGCAGGGTCCTAGGTTCAGTGCCCAGTACAGCAAAAGAAAAAGAAAAGACCAGCCTCAACTACAAAGTGAGGTCCTATGTCAAAAAGTAAGAATCCTTAGAGACAGGTTATCCCTGCCTACATTTTATAAATAAAAAAACGACTAAGATAACGATAACCCTATGGCTTGCATGCTACAGTGCTTTTTACCATTGAAAGCTCTAAAAGACTTGCCATCACTGGTCTAGATCCTATCTCTGAAACTTGACAGACTCCTAAATTTGTTTGGAATTCCAGCCAGGAATTTGCAGATATGAGACTCTTTATTTTAGTTTTTGGTTGGGTTGGGTTGGATTTGTTCAATTTTTGAGACAGTGTCTCCTCCATGTAACTTAAGCTGTCCTTGAACTCACTACAGTGCAGACTGGTCTCCAACTCACAATGATCTTCTTGCCTCAGCCTCGCAGAGGCTAGGAGTAGAGATATATGCCACCAAGACTCATTTTAATGTTGAGAAAACTTTATTTTATTTATTTTTTTAAACATTATTTTTTTTAGATTTATTTTATTTTCTTGTTTCCGAACTTTTGTTTATTTATTTTTATGGCCAGCTCAGCCTGCCCCGAGGGCAGGGCTGGCGCAGCATGTGGCGCCGGGAATCAAACCAAGGTCCCTGAAGCCACCCAAACTTTCCTAAGCAGGCGCTTTAGACCACTGAGCCATCCCTCCGGGCCGAGAAAACTTTATTTTAACGAAAAATAAAGGTATCAAAATAAAAAAGACCATACCTACTATTTTTTGCAGTCCCCTGAACCTGTTACCTAGTTGTGTTATCAGTGTTATCTTGTCTTATCAGTATTGCATACATAAAATGCAGCTGCTAATGATTCACTGGAAAACAGGAATAAAGTGAGATTTGGTCAGTGTTCGTGTAATATCTGGGTGTCTGAAATGTTTGGCATTTTGTTTAAAATGTTATACTCTTGCTGTTTCTTCTAGCTTACCCAAGCTAAATCTGGCAAGTTCAACCCACACGTGCATGTTGAATATGAGTGGAACCTTCGACAGGAGGAGATGGATGAAAGTGACGATGATCTAGATGACAAGGTAAGTGCTTATGGAGCTGGGGAGCTAGCTCCGAGGAATAAGTGCCTACCTGGAGAGCGCAGGGCACTGAGTTCAAGCCCCAGTCCTAGAAAAATAAGTAAATAAATAATTAGGTAAGTACATAGGGTGTGCTGAGTTCCCTACCCTCTCCCACTTTCTCTGAGTTGTATGCCAAGAGCCATTTCGCATAAGATGGGTAGATTTTAGTCTTATGAGCTGCTGTACCAAGAACTTTCTTTGATGCTTAACCACCAGTCCCTACTGAACTTTTTGACCTCTGTCTTAGTCAGTATTCTTCAGAGAAAGAGAATAAATAGCATAGAAAGACATGGAGAGATTTACTTTAAGGCATTGCCCACCCTGCTGTGAGTGGTGCGGGTCTGGGCAAGAGGTAATACAGAAAGGCTGAAGGCAGTCTGGAAGCAGAATTCTTCGCTTTTCCTTTGAGCCCTCCAACTCACTGGTTCAGCCCCACTCCCCTGAAGGGTGATGCAGAGACCTTCTCATTCTAATGGTCAGTCACCTTTTAGTCTGAGGGTCTAGCTTACTGATAGACCACTTGCCTACCATGCACAGGCTCCAGGTTCAATCCCCGACTCTGCCCACCCCACACACCCCACCACCACTCCACTGCCCCCCAAATGTGTTGCAACATTCACTTTGGTATTTGATCAGACACTAGGATACCATAAACTAGCTATGCTAATGTATAAATTGACTTGCACAGCAGCCATTAGTAAACACTAAAATGATTTTTATGGAGAATTTAAATATAGACAAGGCTGTGTTGAGCACATATGGTATTTCAGTCCATCTTTACCAGATGCACATAAAGGATACTGGTATTCTCAGCATTTTATGGAAAAGAAAATTGAAAGAATTTAGTAACCCATTTCAATTCTCATCACTAGTAAAGACAGTCACATGGATTAAGTTTCCTGTCACTCTAGAGGTAGTCCTTCAGTAACTCTGCAAGGTCAGTCATGTTTATCATCAGATGTATACTCAATGCTACCTTGAATACCATGCAGGACATAGGACACATTCCAAAAGCACTGATGCGCTTCACCTCTTCAACAGAAGATAAATTATGAGACAGTGTACTCACTATGTTATTGAGAGTTTGAGAAAATTCCTGAGTAGTATTCAAAAGATCAGGCAGTTGTAATATAACCATTGTTAAGTTTAAATAATAAAAATATTAAATCATAAGAAAAAAGAGAGAGAGAGAGAGAGATTAGGCAGCTCCTGAACCTTGGCAGGCAGTTCAGTGTAGATCAGGAAAATGGCACTGGAGATCATTCGCTGGGGACAGGTGAGCATTTGCAGAGGCACAATTGGGAAGGAAGGAATCATTTTACCCAGGGGAAACAGCGTGAGGCAAAGCAACGAGTCCTGGTAGCGCCTAAATGTCTGAAAAGTGCCCTATGTGAGGTGTAGACTCCTGATGGTTGGCCTGGGGGCGCAGAGCCAGGCAGCCAAATCAGGAAGGGCTTTGTGAGGCAAGCTAACCTTTATCTTTTATCCAAGCAAGCAATCATAAGCCAATAGATGTTCATTATCAAGACTGAGGTTTTTTAATAGCTCTGGCCATGGAGGCAAGGCCATTCCAGAAGTTAATGCAGCAGTACAAACAGTGAGCACCCACCAGCAATGGCTTGGGGCTGTTTCTCAGGTGTCAGTGCAGTGCCTGGGGCTCCAGTTGACTCAAAGTCCCTTCCTTGGCCAGTTGACTGAATGTCGGTGCTGTCACTGCACATGAACACCACACACTGCACAGGCAGCTGCAGCTATTTGTGAGGTGAAAGAATCAGGTGGGATTCACAGATCTGTGAGTCATCAGGTCTGTGACCCCTCAAAGCCATGGTATGAGTGAGCTGCCTTTCCCAGAGGTGTAAAGAGTAGTGAAGACTGAGAACTTCAGTGTTGAAGGATTGAGCAGAGAAAGAACTTCAGGTCACATGTTACAGATTGATGGGAATGCTGTTGGAGTGTTGGTGAAAAGCATTCTGCATGGGGCAGGTATTTGTTAATGAAAGGCTAGTTCTGACTGTAACCTTACAATACACTTCTCTGAGTACTCTGAGGATCCCTAGGTAGTTCTGAGTAGCTGACTGCTAGGGGATGGAAGTGTCTTCCCATGCACTGTCGTTGCCCTGAGGTGCTTGTGATGGGTGACCTCAGACCTCTCACAGAGCTGCAGGAATCCAGCTGACCCCCTAATCCTAGACTGCGGATGACCTCAGACCTCTCACAGAGCTGCAGGAATCCAGCTGACCACCTAATCCTAGACTGCAGAGGTCCTTCTGCACCTCAGGGTTAGTCCTTAGTTGTTATCTCACCCACTGTTGTTTCATCTACTAGCCAAGCCCAATCAAGAAAGAGCGCTCACCCAGACCTCAGAGCTTCTGCCACTCCTCCAGCATCTCCCCACAAGACAAGCTGGCACTGCCTGCTTTCAGCATTCCACGGGACAAGCAGCGGCTCTCCTACGGAGCCTTCACCAACCAGATGTTTGTCTCCACAAGCACAGACTCACCCACATCACCAACTGCAGAGGCTCCTCCCCTGCCTCCTCGGAACGCTGGGAAAGGTATGGGCTTGAGAAGAGCTTTGCAGCTCCATCCTCAGAGCTGGTAGCCCCTCCAGCTTTGAGCTCAGAACTGAAGGTATGTTTTAGTGGCACAGTGTGGAATGTATTGTCAAGTACAGCGTGAAATAGATACCAGCAGTGAGACAGGCCGTGTTGCTGGTTACTCTCCACACATTATCTTGTGGTAGCTCCACAATAGTCCATGTGTTTTATGTCCATTTTACAGGACAGGAAACTAAGGCTCAAAAAGGTAGAATACTTTGCCCATGCCCACACAGCTGTTAAGTGGTTGAAGAGAGGTACAGCCTTAGGATCTGCATGGCTCCAAAACCTATATTGTATGTAACATGCGGTAGAATTTCACTTCTTTAAAATGTTACTTTTCTCTACACTATGTACCTCTGTGTGAAGGTGCTAGTAGTGATGATAGTGGTTAATAGTTGTGGAGCACTTTTTCTCCATGAGGGCCCAAGCCAAGCATTTTCCACTCTATGATCTCAAAAGAGGTAGGTGCTGGCATCGTGTAGATGAGGGGGCACTGTGGCTGGGAGATGCCAGGAAACTGGCCTGCAATTCTCAGCTACTTGGGATTCTAGTCCATGGCCTATACTCTGCCCTGAAAATTGTTTTTCTCTGGAGGGGAGTTGCCCCTGGTAAGAGCATGGAGCTCAGTTTTCACACACATGCCACGCTGTTCTGCAGCATGGAGGACCTCAGCCTGTATGCTCTTCGGACAGATTATTCATACCTGAGTAGGGACAAGATAAGGCACAGGAATGCCAACATAGCGAGTTGTGGGGATGGCTGACAGGTTCCTTGAGCTGCAGCTTCAAGTGTGGTCTTTGCCAGTAAATCAAAATGCAGGGTGCTCCCTGCGTTCTCAGCCCATGCTAGCGCAGATCTTGAGAGCTTCTCGGTGCACAATGCCGAGCCTATTTGAATAATCACACTGGGGCTATTTTCTGGAGAATGTGAGCTTTATACAAAGTGATGTTTTTTCAGAGCTTATTCTTCATTGAAATCATATTATAAATGGAAGCTGTGTTCTTACAGAGACCCCAAATGGCCTCATGCATCATAAAATAATGAAAGAAAGTTAAACTCAGGCTTTGGCCTAAGCAGTTCTCACCAGAGATAACCAGTAGCACAGGTAGCCAAAGATTTAGCCTGCCAGTATTTCTTATCATTCTGTGTGTCGTATTGGGACATACTTTTTAAAAATCATGCATACATCAAGCTGCACCAGTAGCATGTCGAGTGCTGTGCTGCTGTTTCCCTAGGAAATCATACCGTCCAGAGTAGCCACCTGATAAAGCAGAGCTGCTCTTTGTTGCCCTAAAGAGTACTGTGGAAAGCTCCCAGACCAAGTAAAGTGGCAGAAGAGGTGACTGAAAGACTTCACTTCTCGTAGTTGTGATTAGAGACATGATACAATGGCCTGTCTACACAAGATGCCTCTCTGTGTCTGCTCATAGAGGTTCCATGTCATCAAGAATTTGCCATGGGGCCCCGGCGGGATGGCTCAGTGGTCTAAAGCGCCTGCTTGGGAAAGCTTGGGCGGCTTCAGGGACCGCGGTTCGATCCCTGGCACCACATGCTGCGCCAGCCCTGCCCTCGGGGTGGGCTGAGCCAGCCATAAAAATGAGTGAATAAACAAACAAAGGTTTAAAAAAAAAAAAAAAGAATCTGCCAGTTGGTGCCAGGCGTGGTGGCACACGCCTGTAATCCCAGCACTCGGGAGGCTGAGGTAGAAGGATGGGTGCGAGTTCGAGACCAGCCTGGGCTACAAAAGTGAGCTCAAGGCCAGCCTGAACTGCATAGCAAGACCCTGTCTCAAAAAAGACAAAAAAAAAAAAAAGAATCTGCCAGTTGGGCCACAGGAGAAACTGGCACCAGTCCTGGGGACTAACACACACTTCTTTCCATCCCTTCTGTAATTTTATCTCAGGGGGACCCAGAAACCCGTAAGATACACTTGGCATGCTTGGGCTCAGTGCCAAGCATACCTCTGCTGCCTTGAATAAACTCTAACTAGCTCTTTACCAAAGACCGAGAAAACAAAGACTAAATTTATTCAGTGATTCAGCTGCTGAAATGAGAGCTTAGAGACTTGGCCATACCAACTGTGGTCAACTAAGGATAGACTGTTTATCCTTCCCCTTAAAAAGAAAACCCATAATTGAAAATAAAAGTCCCTCCCTACTACACAGAGTATCCCTCCTGGTTCCTTCCAGCAGCACATCAGATTCAGAGATTTTTGTCTTATCTACTGGTAAGTTATGAGGGTACAGCCTTCTTAGGACTTTTATAAGGGACATGGCTACATTGACTCATGTCATTGCATTTGAAAAACTGGTAATGTTTAGAATGGAGCTGCTAGAAAACATCATTAAAGCTCAACTGATGCTTCTGCAGAGATAGTTCTTTTTTGTGGTCCCTACATTTATTCCTCTTCATTATGCAAATAGAACCATTTGCACAAGAACTATTTCTTCATGGCCTGGAAAGCCAAGCCAGGGTCTCTTTGCTGCCAAAGTTGTTTTTACAACTGTGAATTTAAGTGATGGTTTCTGGTGAAGCACAAACATGCTTACAGCAAAGTCCCCACATACAGAGGGGCTCAGTAGTGAGAATTCTTGTGAACCCTACTTAGGACTATTTTCAAGAAACACAGCCACTTCATTAAAATTCAGGAAATCTTAGCCTAAATTACCACAAAGCGGATCCTCCTTGTGGTTGAGCAGAGCTCCAGTCTCCGAATACCACAATTCAGAATTATACTGACCGCTCTTCAGAGCTGAGTTCCAGAGAGAGTAAATGAAATAAATGTACACAAGATTAGAAGTGCTTCAAGCTCGCCAAGATTTTTTTTTTGTCTTTCATTGATAAGTTAAAATAACCATAGAACTTGGTGGGACAGGGGCTTTCAGCACCACAGAATGCTGAAACATGGACACAGTCTGCGTCCCACTGTGCAGAGAAGGAAACCGAACCCTACTAGGGTTAGGGCATTTACTTCAGGTTTCATGGTGCTGGAGTAGTATAGAAAATAAAATTGGGCTTCGCAGCCTGTCACACCAGATCTTCCAGTTCCTTCTAGGCTGCACTGAAGAAAGTGCCTGGGCTTTCTCTCACCTGCCTTGTGGGGTTGTCGTCAGAATCCAGGAGGATGGTATGTGGAGAAAGCGTTGTATAAAGTGCAAGCATCTGCACTGAAGAACTTGAGTAATTGTCAGTGTGTCTGCAGTGTGGAAGAACACGAGGAACACAGCCCTCAGTGCACAGAACTGGCACTTACAAAGATACTCAGTGTTTGGTGTGATGGATTGGTTTAAGTGAGATTTTAAATAATTTAAAACTTTAGAGTCCTGGCTTTCTTTCCTCCACTGTTCAACTTCATGCTCTTTGTATAACAATGACAGCAATTTGCATCTGACACAGTCACTGTCTCACGGATTGTTATGGAGGCTGAAGGAGAAAAATTGGGCACCCACACTTAGTGCCCCATTGGGGATCCCACTGCAGGCCTGTGCTTCTGCAGCTTCTCATCCTTTAAGAAGGGAATCCTTTAAAGAATAGGTACTGCCTACCACACTGATGTTACCCAAGTCTGCTAAATTAAGAGATGTTTCAAATAGTAAGGGCCAGCAATGTGTAGACACCTTATCTGAAAGGATTTGTTAAGTAAATGAAAGATAGAGCTGATTCAGAAGGGATAATTTACCTTAAAGGAGTAACTTTTGCCAGGCGTGATGCTGTGTGCCTATAGTCTCAGCACTTGGGAGGCCGAGGTAGCCTCCTGTTGCTCAAGTTAGAAGCCAGTCTTGG
This sequence comes from Myocastor coypus, assembly GCA_004027025.1. NCBI lineage: Eukaryota > Metazoa > Chordata > Mammalia > Rodentia > Myocastoridae > Myocastor > Myocastor coypus. The sequence goes on from PVJA010021770.1 coordinate 32,700, forward strand.
CTATATAGTGAGTTTAAGGCCAACCTGAACTACATGGAGAGACTGTATTTAAAGGGGAGGTTTGGGGGGCTAACTTTCCAAGCTTTTAGGACCTGGACCAGCTGGTGTGCTCACCACAGTTCATGATAAGAGACCCCTAGAATTGAGCCTTGTACAGCCCTTTACACAGTGTGTGAATGCTGTAAGCATTAACCCTGCATTTCCTACACATTTGCTGTTGTGCAGACTTCTAATCTCGGACAAATTCTAGCCTTAGTTTGACAAACCAGCAGGCATCCTACACAAAAGCAGCACAATGCTTTAAAGGCTACAGACCCTAGTAGATGCTGCCTGTGAAGGCCTCATGCCCAGGAGTGCTGGCCAGATACAATCCTATCTGTCGATTGGACTGAAGCGTCTACCCTCAATCAGAGAATACAGTGTGAGAGTGATTTAATTTGTGAGATAGCTCATCTCTGACAAGCTACACATCAGCTAGCTGAGCACTTGTGAACTCTTGAGTTACCTTTAAACTTCTTTTAAGAAACCATCTTTCCCTTGTCCCAGAGAAAACTGACTCCTTCTCCCATAAGGGCCAGTTCTGCACTTGCGTGTCTCATCCTAACATTTACCAATAGGCTAAGTTTCAGGGTCTGCACCTGAGAAATAAGCACTGCGTATCTACCTTGTTGGATCCCTCCCCACTTAAGAGAACTTGGAATGAAGTTTGGGGAGTACTGAACACAGCATTCAGCAGCTGAGACTTTGTTCCATCCCATCATATGTCTTGAGGCCAACAAATATCCCAGGAATAAAATCCCAGAAGCGGGAATAGAGAAGGGAGAAGTGCTCCTACTGTCGTGGAGCTGGCCTGTGTGGCCGGGAAACAGTGAAACAGCCCCTGGCCCACGGAGCGGTGCTGCTGGAGGAGGAGGAGTGCAGCTCACAGTGTCACAGAGAGGGGCCGGGAAGTCTTCGTTTTGCTCTCCTGCTAAAGAACGCCCCTCAAGGGCAGGCTGGGAAGGAGCTGTCTCGACACGCAGGGTATAGTGTGCCTTGGCGTCAGTGCTTGTTGAATGCATAAACAACAGAATGGGAGCACATCCCCAAAATAGGTGGTCAGAGTAAGGTGGGGATGTACATAAAACCACACCAGATGTCCTGGGGGTGTGCGAGTGACTTGTGGAGATTCCGTGTGAAATGTTTGCAGCAGTTGTGCCCAAACACAGCTGTGTAAGCATCTTATACAGCGTTTCTCCAGCATCCCTCCAGGGCCTGTAGCAGGAGCTCCAGAGAAGAGCGCTGAACAGGAAAGGAGAACATGTCTCCGCTTATTGCGGCAGCCTGCCATTCGGAAAGTGACTGCTGGGTGATTCACACTTGGGAGATCGTTTCCAGTCAGCATTAATTATTGATGTATTGATTACTTGAAGGTTTCCAAGTGTGGTTTTTTTTTTTTTTTTTTTTTTTTTTTTTTTTTTTTTTTTTTTTTTTTTTTTTTTTTTTTTTATCTCAGGCAAAGAATTGACTGCTTTGAGTCCATAGCTTCTCGTGGACTATTGTCTGGGCTTCATGCTGGATTTGTGCTTGGAGTTTTTTCATTTGTTTGTGCCTTTGTCAGTTTTTCTCAGTGCTTTTTAACATATTGCACAAGACTCACCAGTGTTGGCTGAGAGCATTGTCTATGATTTTTGCCCTCAGCATGGCCACTGGACTCAGTCTCTGAAGAAAGGGAAACAGAAAATCCTTGTTGTACTCCTTGAATCCAGTACCTCCCTCTCAACTATCTGTGTCACAGAAATAGATGGGGAGATGTGAACAGCTAGCGCTGTTTTCTGGGAAGATGTACTGACAGAGCAGCATCCTGCAGGACACCAGCCTGCCCTGCTGGAATCCTGGCCAGCTCTGCAGCTGATGTAGCCCCTGCGCCTCTCTGTGCCCTTTTCCCCTATGAACATGGAGACAGCAGCTCCTTCCTTCCACGTGGAGTCTCTTTCTGCATAAATACCTAGTATGTTTTGTCAACTTGAAACATAGCTGACATAAACTTGCTCTTTCTTTAAACTCTATGCTATAAAAACCATGATTAATTAGATAGGAATAAATTCAAGAAATCTGTTGTATACTGTGGCGATTCTAGTTAATAATATTCTGGAAAATTCCTGAGCATAGCTTATAAATGTTTTCACCACAAATAAATAAATTGAAGTAATTCATGTTAATTAGTTCAGTTTAGTCATTCAATAGTATATACATATTTAGGAATAACATGTTACATGAAGCAAATATGTGCAGTACTAATCTGTCAATTTTAAATTTAGAAAAAGCATTAGAAAATGATGACTGATGCATGCATGTTGTTATTACTTCTATAGATATTATGTTCCCTTAAATTACCTGTTACACTATGAGGTTATACTTCTAAGGCAGGATTTTTTTAAATTATTAGATCAATTTTTCAAGCTATCTGATAGCTATTGGCTTTTTCTTAGAAATTT
>PVJA010021771.1:0-13446 GCA_004027025.1 Myocastor coypus
CTGCGGCTCCCACCTCGCTCCAGGCCATTGCCCTTTAAACAAAAGATGACTCAGCTGGGGGGAAGGATGCAGCCCTCGTAGAACTGATGGAAAACCTTGGAGAGCAGAGCTATACCCAAAGGAGGATGCTGCAGAGAAGCCTCCACCTGCAGGGAGCCAAGAAGAGGAGGCGCCTCAGTTATGTTTTATGTTTTATTCTCATTGCTGGGACAAATGCCTGACACTCAAATGGAAGGAAGGAAAGGTTTATTTAGCTCACGGTTGCTCAAGATTTCAGTGCATACTCAGCTGGCTCCCAGGCAGAGTGGCACAGGGCAGAGAGCATCCATTCTCGGCCGCAGCAGAGGCCGCAGCCCAGGCAGCTAGCTAGCTTCTCTCCCCTCCTCACATTGTAACGCAAATGACCTTCCACAGGGCAGGTGCAGCATCTACACCCACGATAATGAATCACAAACTCTACAAGAGGCTTTGGGGGCACACCTAGACACAAACCTTAACAGAAGAGGAAGGGCAAAGCTGTGCAAGAGGACAAATAAAAGCACAATGCAGAAAGGCACAGACTGGATGGGGGCTGGGGGGGGGCAGCTAAGAAATTCTCAATATTTCTTGAAGCTAAGGGGCTGGGGAGATAGCTCAGTAGAATAAGCACTTGCCTGGCAAACACAAGGGCCTGAGTTCAATCTCCAGTTCTGCAAAACAAAAAATTAATAATATTATTTTTTAAAGCTAAAAGTTCCTTACCAAAAAAAAAAAGTTTATTCTGTAAGGCAGTTTTAGCTGCGCTCCAGGTTTGCACAGAAGCACCAAGCTCCCAGGAGCCCCCACATCCTGCCTCCTGCACCATCCGCCTCTCCCACCAAGGAGCAGAGCTCCTGCAGCTGAAGACCCTGCACTAACTCTCCGCAGGGTTTGCCATGGGTGGTGTATGTTCTAGGGGTCTTCACAAATGTGTGGTCGTGCTACGTGCCTACCACTACAGTACCACAGCAAATCATTCCAATGCTCTGTAAGTCTGTGCTCTGCTTTTCTTCGCCCCTTCCTCCTCTCAAGCCCAGGAGCCACAGACCTCTCTAACTGCCTCCATACTTTTTTTCCTTATCCAGAATGTCATATGGCTGGAATCAAACAGTTGGTGGCCTTTGCAGTTAAGCTTCTCTCATTTTCTAATCTCGACCTAAAGGTTCTCCATGTCTTTTTGTAACTTGATAGCTCCTGTCTCTTTGGTGCTGACTAATATTCCATGGTCTATATAATACTTTTTTTAACATCAAAACAATTTGAATGCTCTCCAATGTAACAATCACATTCTTAGAACACAGATTGAAGCTGTGACCAACCCAGCAGTGCCTCATACATGTTACAGTCATAATGACCTCTGCATCAATCATTCACATTCCATACTTTTATGGCAAATAAAGTCCAAAACGACAGTGCTGGATGTACCCAGGAATTCACACATCCCAAGGGTGGGCAGCCTACAGTGAGGGAAGCTATAGGAACTGGACAAGTACCTAAGGAACTTGAGTCGGGCACAGGACTAGTCAGATCTGTGCTTTCAAAGATCGCTCCGGCTAGCTCTCCTAGGATGGATGCCAGAACTTTCTTCCAACATCCCTGAGACATCTTTCCAGACAGGATTATAGTTGCACCAAGCTCCGAAAGAGTCTAAAGAAAAGCCTTACTGACATACTCAACTAAGAAGTTAACCCAGGCTATGCTCCCAAACAAAATCCTGCTTGTGAAAAGAGCAGCCAAGGATCTAGAGTCCAAATTTGATTTCAAAATCAAAGAGCTGTGTGCCTACCTAAGAAAAAACCAAAACTTACCAAAGCTGTAGAACCAAGGGGCCATAAACCACATCACCCGAGAAAGCTACTTTAAGGAAGAAAAAACACAGATGCTGCTATACAGGCCCCACCTTCTCCCACTCAAGGTCCTTAGGAAGAACCTTTACTCTGGGATTGATTCCAGAGGACAGCTTGCTTAAGAATAGGGCCCTCAGGCTGGGGAGATAACTCAGCGGTCGGTTTAAGCACCTGCCTGGCAAGTACAAGGTTCCAGGTTTGATCCCTAGTACCGCATGCTGTGCCAGCCCTAGAATACTGGGTGCACCCTGCCAGCCACTGCAATCTGGTGTAGTGATGCATGCCTATAATCCCAGCACTGGGAAGCTGAGACAGGAGGATCACCATGAGCCTTAGCTGCATAGTGAGATCCTGAACCTAATGAATTAATTTTTTTTTTATAAAAGAATGAGGTCCTCCACTGAGCCTGGAGTCCAAATTTGGCTTCAACATTGAAAATCTAGATTCCTGGCTGTGAGGGTTGATTAATCTTGATTATCAACTTGACTCATTTAGAAGAGAGCCCCAGAAATCTGGTATACTATTCTTTCGGATGTGTCTAAAGATCATTGATGTTTCCAAAGATCATCGATGTACAGTACACAGGTCAGTAGACCGAGGGAGGAAGACTTGCCTGAATGCAGCAGCACCAGGCCTCAGGCAGGGGCCTAGGTGGAGAAAAGGCAGAAGGGGCAGCTTTCAAGGGGAAGCCCCGCATAAGGTCGACTGCTTGAGCAGACGCCTCTTCTCTGCTGCCATTATGCACAGGCACCAGGCTCCAGCTTCCTTAGCCTTTGAATGCAGGCTTACGCCCACTGTCCACCCCTCAAAGCCTTGGACAGGGGCTGCCTCATTGAGCTTTCCGGTTCTGAGGCTTCCAGCTCCTTGGTCTGAGCAGCTACTGCCTTGCCTGGCTCTCCAGGCTGCAGATGGCCATTCAGAAGCAGATCACGTAAGCCAATCCAATAAGATGCTTCTGCAGTGATAGATACCTTCTGCCATTTCTACTCCTCTAGAGGACCTTAGAGCAAAGACCAGAAATACACACAGGGTCTGAGAGAAGAGCTCTGCTGTTCAGAGGAAGGGAACAAATGGCAAGTTCTGGTGCTTATGACACTGTCACTGTGAAGCCCAAATAATCTCCTCTGTCTTTGTCTCTATCTCTGTCTATCTCTTTCTCTCCCTCTCCCTCTGTCTCTCTAATTTTCATAAATCCCTTGGGCCTTAAGAAAGCCTTCTGGAGACAGCAGACTGGGCTTCAGGCACCAAAGACAGACACTCTGAAGAAGGCACTTTAGCAGCTTTCCCAAGCCAGCCTGGCTCTGGCAGCCGTCAGAACTCAAGAACAATGCAAATATAACACATTTTGCCGTTGTCGCAGTAATTACTCACTAAGATGGAATGAATTGAGGGCACATTAAAACCCCTAAGTGAATCCTTGATGGTGATGAAACAGGCGTAACCTTATAGGGGGTCCCCACAGATTGCTTATTAATTATAGGAGAAACAAGTGATCAAAATTCACTTCACTAGTAATAGCACAAAGTGCTGCTCGGGACCTGGAGTAGGGGACCAGCAGGGTACAGGCACTCTGGTGACATTTACTACCTCAAATGCATAAACCAAATAAACTTATGAAGAAGTACCGAATATCCAACTGAGTGACAGCCCTGTACTTTTAAAAATGGGACTGAAACGGCAGTAGGGAAGGATGCATAGTAAGCTGACTGAGGAATATTTAGAAAATATGAACGACATATGTTACAGGTGCTACCATCTCTGTGGTATAGGGAGCAGGTACACTAAATATTTCAATTTAGATCTAAAATGCCCCACCTCACCCCCCAAAAGCCTTGTGTTCAGAGGTTGGGCTTTGTTGTTGTTTCAGAACTTTTGTTTGTTTATTTATTTTTATGGCCGGCTCAGCCTGCCCTGAGGGCAGGGCTGGCGCATGTGGTGCCTGGGATCAAAGGGATCGAACCATGGTCTCTGAAGCTGCCTGCAGGCGCTTTAGACCACTGAGCCATCCTGCCGGCCCCAGCAGAGGTTGGACTTTTAGAAGAGGGTGGAATCAAAGGCTACCATTCTCACCCGTGGCTTCCTCTGCCAGAGGGATCAGAGCTGAGCATGCTCTGAGGAGAGGGGTCTATTCAGAAGAGGTGGGCGAGGCCAGTAGAGCCTTCTGGTCCCCAGCTTCTCCCTTTGCTTCCCGCTTGCCTCCATGAATTAAACACCTTTTTCTCTCCCACCCTGCTTTTGCCTTGGCACCAGCTGACTGTGGACTGAAGCAGCTCTGTGCTGAAATAAACCTCTTGTCTTTGGTCACAGGTGCTGAGTGTTGTGTCCAGCTAAAGGACGGTGACTAGGTCACTAAGGCACTGCCTGGGTCCTGTTTATGCCTCAAATTACTCCCCAGAAATACCCAAGAAGCCAACAACACTGGTGTCACAGCACTGCTTCTGATGTTCATCTTTTCATCCTCTTTGGAATTTTTTAATTATTTATAGGTGTTAATAAATTTTTAAAAAACTTAAATAGCACTCAAACATAACATTCAGTGAAAGGAAGCAGACACAAAGAATACACATTAGATAATTCCACTTATATAAATTGCTAAACTAGGCTAAACCAACCTATGTAATGAACGCCAGGCTAGGAGACTATTTTGTCCCAATTTCAAAACTTATTTCAAAGCTACAGAAACCAAAACATAGTGATACTGACACAGTACAGACATATAATCATACATAGTGTGATAAAATTGAGAGTGGAGTGTGAAAATAAACCCATATAGAGCTGGCAAGATGGTTCAGCAGTCTAAAGCGCCTGCTTAGGAAAGCTTAGGCAACTGCAGAGACTAAGGTTCAATCCCCAGCACTACATGCTGTGCCAGCCCCACCCCCAGAGCAGGCTGAGCTGGCCATAATAAAAAAATTAAATAAAACAAACTCAGATATTTATCATGAGTTAATTTTTTCCTTTTTTATATTCATAATAACATTTTTTATTAGCACGTGTTTATGATACGTAATGAACACTTTTGTCGTGGAGAGGCCATACCTATGCTCTACGTACTCCGTCGCATCAGCCTTCAACAGATGTGCCCAGGTCACACAGTCAGCAAAGGCCTATCTTCAGCAAATGGAACTGAAGCTTTGTGCAGTGGCAGTGCCCTGGCCAATGAGGTCTATCCAAGGCGTGATCACTGCTAACTGGAACAAATGGAGCTGGGACAGGTGGATATCCACATGCAAAAGGACAGAGTTAGATACCTGTGTCACACCATACACGAAAACTAACTCAAAGTGAACCCACACCTAAATGCAAGAAAAAGAGGCTTAATTTGGGGGTCATGCTTTTGAAGGCACCAGGTCCAGAGGCCACACAAGGTGCTGGCCTTCTTACTGGAAGCTTCCAATGGTGGCCCAGGACAACACATAGCGAAAGAGAGGAAACACACAGGTGTGCATATGCATATATTGATTGGTCTCCTCCTCCTTCTTATAAACCTATAGGACTCATTCCTGGAGGTTCCACTCTTAATTACTTCATCTAATCCTTTTTTTTTTTTTTTTTTGACAGAGGCTCACTATGTAGCCCAGGCTGGCCTTGACTTTATGATACTCTTTCTACCTCAGTCTCCAAGTTCTAGGAGTAGAGATATGTATCACCATGTCCAGCCAATCCCAGCCACTTTGTAAAGGCTCCATCTCCAACGCCCATAGACACATTATGCTCCCACCTTCACAATGGAAATCAAACTTTGACATACTGAAGTCTTTGAGAAGCCCAATCTCATAAGCCCTGAAAAGTTCACCTTTTCTCAGTCCTGGCCCTAGATTTCTCTTGAAGAAACCAGTCAGTCAGTCTGCACCATCTTGGTAAGCACTACCCTCATTTGCTATCTACAGTTCCAACCTCAGAGGAGTCTCAGGAACACAAATATGTATGGGCATGTAGTAAGAATAGGAGCTTCCTGAAGTGCCTATGTCAGCCCCAGATGGCACAAACAAGACCCCTGCCCTTCTCCCTGATGCCCCACTCAGCCTTCCAAACCCACAGCCTCTTACCCCTCTGAGTAGGGCCGTGTCACCAGGGCCCCACACTCCTCACTAAGAAGCTGAGTACAGGCAGTGGTTGGAGCTCAGAAGAGGGTATCTCGAAGTAGGGGATTTTATAATAGGGGATGATTTCTGAACTCGCAAATAAAAGGCAGACTGCACTCCCATAATCCTTAGCAGCATTCACTTCCTGGCATCTCAGCAGAAGATGAAAGGGAGAACACAGCATTACCTCCCCAACACTTTCTTCCTTGCACTCCTGGAGAATTCATTTATGGAGTCAGATCCTATAATGATATAGCACTTTGTCTAGAATTAAATATGAACTCTTTAAATAAACAGATCTGGGCTGGGGAGATAGCTCCGAGGCACAAGTGCCTGCTGGGCAAGTGCAAGGTCGTGAGTTCGAACCCTGGTCCCACAAAAAAAATAAATTAAATAAATAAATAAATAAATAAATAAACAGATCTTATGAAGCGGAGTATTTTTTAATGTAGCAACATTCTCCATCATGTGGTCATGTTAACATAATAATTTAACACTTCCTATTCACTTAACAGAGGTGCATTCTGTAAAAAGAAAGCAAAGATCTATAATAGGATCCAGCAGTGTGGCGGCCGGCCTGACTCCACCTCGGACCTGCCCGCCCACCATCTTCATCCAGCAGCTTGGCGGCCGGCCCAGCTCCACCTCGGATGCTGCTCGCCATCCCCACCAGGCTAAGCAGCAGCTTCAGTCCACGACCATCCCCTGACTCACCAACAGCCCGAACTCCAATTCCACCCACCTTCCTGACCAGGCCTCACGACAGGCAGGTAAGAACTCTCTCAGCCCAAGATCATCCCCCTACTCGACAACTGCCAGAAACCTGACTCCACCCACTGTCCCCACACGACCACCAACCGTCCCCACACTGCCAACCACTGTCATGACCCATGAGGCCTCATGGCAGCCAGCCGCCTGAGCTCTGATTCGCAGCCAGGCACATCTGGAGGAAAGCTTAGTGAATCCAGACCCAAATTTCCATAGGCATTAACTGCATAAGTCCATCAAAGTGCAGAGATCGCTGCTATATGTTCTTCTTTTTTTTTTTTTTTTTTTTTTTTTTTTTTTTTTTTTTTTTTTTTTTTTTTTTCTTTTTTCTTTTCTTTTTTTTTTTGGTGGGACCAGGGTTCAAACTCATGACCTTGCACTTGTCAGGTAGGCACTTGTGCCACAGAGCTATCTCCCCAGCCCCATGATCACTGCTATAAAAAATGATAAAGACAAGGAGCAAGATCCAATCTCAGGTCCTCAGTCCACCCAAAACAAATACAGGAGACACTACCATGGAAGAAAATGGGAATCATACAGATGAAATCTCTGAATTGGTAGCATCTGAGGTAGACAGACAAGTGCAGAAATGTATAGAGCAATTCAGATCAGATATAACATCAGAAGTAGAAAAAGAAATGCATGAATTAATAGACTCTGAAGTGGAAAAACAACTGCAGAAATGTACAAAGGAAACCAGAGCAGAAATAACCTCTGAAGTTAAAAAAAGACCTTGCTAAATTAATAGTATCTAAAGTAGGCGAACAGCTACAGAAAGGTAGAGAGAAGAACAGAGCAGAAATAATCTCCAAACCAAAGAGAGAAAAGATAACTATAATGAGAGACTTCAATATTACTAAAGAAGACATTGATAAAAAATTAGAGAATAGAAAAATGGTGGATTCCCTGATTGAGCAATACAGGAAAGAAATAGATCACATGAAACAATTTCAAAGAGATATACAAGAAAATAAAATCTCAATCACAAGTTGGCAAAACCATGTGAAGAAAAATGAAAATAGAGTTTCAGATCTTGAAGACACAGTTGCAGCTAGTGAAAAGGTAAGAAAGGATCTCTTAAAAACAACTAGGATGCAGGAAAAAATAATTCAGCATCTGCAAGATGATGCAAAAATGAACAACGTGAGATTAATAGGAATCCATGAGAAAGAAGGAGTTGACACAAATGCTATAAATATGGGCAGAAGTAATAGCAGCAAACTTCCCAAATATGAAAAAACAATCAGACATTCAGGTAACTGAAACATACAAAACCCCAAATAACATCAACCTGACTAAAAACACAACCAGACATATAATAGTCAAGATCCCAGAAATTCAGCAGAAGAATAATATACTAAAAGCTGCTAGAGGGGCCCAGCGGGATGGCTCAGTGGTCTAAAGCGCCTGCTTGGGGAAGCTTGGGTGGCTTCAGGGACCGCGGTTCGATCCCTGGCACCACATGCTGCGCCAGCCCTGCCCTCAGGGCGGGCTGAGCCGGCCATAAAAATGAATGAATAAATAAATAAAGGTTCTGAAACAAGAAAAAAATAAATAAATAAAATTTTAAAAAATAAAATAAATAAAAGCTGCTAGAGCAACAGTTCTCAACCTGTGAGTTGCGACCCTGGTGGGGGCCAAACAACCAAAACACAGGGGTCACCTAAAGCCATTGGAAAATACATATTTAAATCCATGCTATGCCATGCTTATTGGAAAAACGATAGCCTCTTTAACAAATGGTGCTGGAAAAACTGGCTCTCTACATGCTGAAAACTAAAACTTGACCCAAGTCTATCACCATGCACTAAACTAAAGTCAAAATGGATTAAAGATCTAAATATTAAAAAAGAAACATTAAATCTCTTGGAAGAGAAAGTCAGAGAAAATCTTGAAGACATTGGGGTAGGCAAAAAGTTCATGAACAAAAATCAAAATGCATGTTTAGCATCTGAAAGCATCAACAAATGGGACCTCTTCCGGCTAAGAAGTTTTTGCACATCAAAGGAAATTACCAACAGAGTGAAAAGAAAACCCACAAATTTTGAAAAGATTCTAACTAATAAGTAGATAGAAGACAAAGGTCTTCTACCTAGAATTTATAAAGAACTAAAAACTATTAGGGTACTAAAATTAAAAGACCCAATCCAGAAATGGGCATCGGAGATGAAGACACACTTCTCAGAGATAGAAATTCAGCAAGGCTATAAATACATGAAGAAATGCTCCACATCTCTATCCATCTGTGAAATGCAAATTAAAACAACACTTAGATACTATCTCACTCCAGAAAGAATGGCCATCATAAGGAAATAAACCAACAACAAATGTTGGAGAGGCTGTGGAGAAAAAGGAACCCTTCTCCACTGCTGGTGGGAATGCAGATTGGTGCAACCATTATGGAAAGCGGTGTGGAAGATCCTTAAAAAAATAGAACTGGAGAGCCCATTCAATCCAGCTATCCCCCTATTGAGAATTTTCCCAGAAGAACTGGTAGATCTGCATCTATGTATACATATACACTGTGTGTGTGTGACGGATGGGTATGTTTTACTATAAAATAGGACTATTTCAGTTACCTTCTCAGCTATGAGACACAATACCCAGCACCCACAAGCTAAAACAGAAAGGCTTCTCTTGGCTCAGAGTTTGTAGAGGTTTCAGTCCACAGTCTAGCTCCTAAGCAGGGTGGCCTGGAAGAGAAGGCTCACTCAGGGCACAGCAGTGAAAAGCAGAGAGACTAAGGGAGGAAGGAGGAGGTGTACCCCTCAGGCCACACCCACGAGAGCCACCTCCTGCCACCAGCCAGCACCTCCCAGCGTCACATTTAGCTCTAAACTCACGAGTAGATTAAGCCATTGATAAGTGCCAGGTCCCCATGATCCAATCCACTCTCAAAAGCCCCAACCATGAGTACACCAGACTAGAGAGTGACGCCCAGATATAGCCCACAGCAAGGACCATACTCTAGGATAATGTAGTCCAACAGAAATTTCTGCAGTGATGGAGACGTTACATTCCCACTGTCCATCATGGTAGCCATTAGCCACAATTGTCTATTTCCACTGTAAACATAGCTAATGTGTCGGAGGAACTGAATTTCTAATTCCACTTTAATTTGTTTAGATTTAAGTGTATTTAAATAACTATGTGGTTAATGGCTACCGTGTTAGAGAAGGCAGATCCAGGTGGAATCATGCAAACAATTAATTCACAACACTAATTGGTAATTCAATGAAGTGACTCAAACACAGATGCCAATTTCCATGATGATACTGATAGTTTAGAAAATATAATATAAAACTAGACCCCAATCACAATAGAAACAAAAATTTATTATTAGGATAAAACTGTAAAGACTATATGTTACCCAAATATAAAAACCTAAAATATCTCACTCATATTTTTGTTTCTTTCCTTCCTATTTTTAATGTTGATTAGGAATAAGTGCCCTGAGCTCTATAAATTCATAGATTCCTAGAAAAAGGGGACAAAATAAAGCAAAAGCAATCACAATCCAGACAATAATAGCAATAACTTAGGTGGGGACTACAGCCAGCTGTCCTTTTTTTTTTGGTGGGACCAGGGTTCGAACTCACGACCTTGCACTTGCCCAGCAGGCACTTGTGCCTCGGAGCTATCTCTCCAGCCCCTTCAGCTGTCCTTTAAACAGGACCATCAAGGAGATATCTCTGGGGAGACTGGATTTTCAGCCAAGGGTCCAGTATGAAAATGAATAAATCATATAAATATAGCAGAAAATTCCTCCCCTCAGCCGGTATATTGTTTCACAGTTGCCCAGGTGACAGCTCCTGTTACATTTCCAGTTGCTCCAGTCTCTTAGAAACATCTGGTCACCATGATGCATAGCTGGTCACTGCGATGCACCTTGTGAGAACCAACCAAAGACGGCCAAGTACTCCACCTCTATATCCTGTCCCTCCTTGCAACCCCATAAAAACCTCCCTCCCTAGGCCTTCACAGTCTGATATCTTTGTAAAGATTGGTTCCTTATCCGTGTCCATCCACATAGATAAATCTGCCTCCAAATCCTGAGAATCCGTTCAGTCTTTCCACTTGCTGTTGCATAAAGAAACAGGGAAGTGAGTTACAGACCAGGGATCACCAACTATTGATTGACGTTTTAGGCCAGCTAGTTCTCTGCTGTCGGGATTGGCGGGTGCACTGCACAATGGGGAGCAGCGTCCATGAACTCTGCCCTGTAGACATCAATAGCAATAGCACCCCTGTTATGACAACCAAAACTGTGGATGTGGCCAACTACAGGAAAGGAGAGGGAAGGAAGGAAGAGAAGAGAACTAGGATAAACAAATCAAGGGCAGGTTCAAGGACTCTGAGGCTGGAAAGGGGTTGAAGTAACAGAGCATCAAAAGAGAGAGCGTCAAGTGCAACACTATGAGGGAGGTGGGGTTGGGCACAGAGGGATGCGGGCCTTGTGCACACTGCACCTTGCAGGAACTGGAGCTTCATTCTAAGAGATGGCAAAGCCCTGACCCATCCAAGGGTTTCATGACAGGAAGCACTTGATGTGTTCGGCATTGGGCAGCGAGGGGTGCAGGAGGAAGCAGGGGGCATTTCAGAGGTTTGCAGAGCAGCACGGAAGACCCAGAGCCCACGAGTGGGTGAACTTCCCCACGACTCTGTGTCCTCATCTGTAAAGTGGAGATCGTGATATCGTGATAGTACACCCACCCCGAGGGCACAAGCATATTTAAAAGGATCTAGTGTTTGGAAGGCACTTAAAGCAGTGACTGGCACTTAACAGATGCATTGGAATCCGTTTGCCCTTATGAGAGCCTAAGTCCAGATGACAGACTCTGGACCAACAGCAGTGAGTTCTTCCCATGAAGGGCCGCAGCTGCAGGGCCTGTGGGGCTGAAAGGTCTCCTGGGCATGCAAGAGCTGCAGAGAAGTGGGAAGAGGGGAGAACTCAGCAGCAGGTGGGAAGCAGAGAAACAGCAGAGAGCCACAAGAGCAGGTGACAGCAGGAATGAAGCATCCAGGACAACAGCTGCTTTGGGTACAAGGACCATGTGCATGGGAGGGAACTGTGGGGCCCCTTTGGCCTGACTGGCAGGTCAAGTCCCAGGGAAGAGCTCAGGACTGAAGACATAAACCTGACTATCTTTTACAAATGAAATAATTAGCAGTTTGATTTTAGGCAGGCATCTACTAATATGGTTAAAAGTATTCAAATTCTAAGGAATCGGTCCTGAAAATAGATCAAAGTTGTGGAAAATGTCACTTGTGCAAGTGTTTTTGTTTTTTTGTTTTTTTGTTTTTGCGGGACCAGGGTTCGAACTCATGACCTTGCACTTGCCAGGCAGGCACTTGTGCCACAGAGCTATCTCCCCAGCCCCTGTGCAAGTCACTTATTAAAATGCTATTTGTAATAGTACAGTTTGTAAATCACCTAAATAGCCATTGACTGTAGTCTGGTTAAATATATAATGTTGCCATAAGATAGAATATCATACAATTAACAAAAGGAAAAACAAATTAACATGAACTGCTATAGTATGGCCCATAAGACATCATTCAAAGAAAAAAACAAAGTACATAACAAAATGTGTAACAGACTACATTAGGGTGCTCTGTATCCCCAAACAGAGAGCATCCCTGGAAGGGTACACAGTTGCTAACCATAGCAATGGCCCCAGGGACAGGAGCTGATTTTTTTTTCACTTCTCACCCTATGCACCTTCATGCCATCGTATTTGGGGCTATATGAACACAGTACAGATCTTTAAAACCTAGTCAGCCCTCTGGGTCCATAGGTTCTGTGTCTTTGAGTTTGATCCCCAGCATCATATGTTTTGTCAGCCCCGCCCCCAGGGCAAGCTGAGCTGGTCAGAACATAAATAAATAAAGTTTTTAAAAAATTGAATCTATGCATGAAGAAGAAAAGATGGTTCTCAGGATGTGGGCTGACAAGGATTCATGCTCCGATCTGACCCTTCCTCCAATACCTCCCGGGAGGTTCAAAGGACAGAGATGCGCCTATTTTGATAATGAAAATACTTGGGAAAAGTTGTACCTGTGTTATGGGGCTGGGGAGACAGTTCTGAGGCACAAGTGCCTGCTGGGCAAGTGCAAGGTCATGAGTTCGAACCCTGGTCCCACAAAAAAAAAAAAAAAAGTTGTACCTGTGTCGAGCATGCACAGATTTTGTTGTCATTTGATCAATAATACAGTCTACCAACTATTTACATAGCATTTATACTGCATTAACTGTTACAATAATATAGAAATGATTTACTTTATAGGAGGATAGGTACAGGTTACCTGTAACTGCACCATTTTTTTCTACTTTTTTTATACTGCCTCAGGTTTATTTGTACAAAGAACACAGAAGGACACCAGCCCCACCACACAGATGGCACCCCAGGGGTCACACCAATCCTTCTGTTTTTACATCAGCAGATAAAGAAGCTTTACTGTGGAGCCTTCACAGAGGCCTGGACACCTTTGGGAGCCTGGACTAGAGCAGAAGCTGGAGCCTGGGCCTTGGGCTGGTGAGGTCTGCGACCTTTGGCAGTGTGGGCACGGATATACTTCCCAAGCTTAGAGTGGGCAATATAGAGATTTTTGTATTCACAGCAGGTCTTGGGGACAATCTCTTATAGCTCCTGAGAGATAGGATGTGGTGCATATAATTTTTTCAACAAAGTCTCACTGCGTTGTCCAGGCTGGTCTTAAACTCATGA
>PVJA010021771.1:13546-35243 GCA_004027025.1 Myocastor coypus
CTATGCAGTTGAGGCTGACCTTGAGCTCACTTTTGTAGCCCAGGCTGGTCTTGAACTCACACCAATCCTCCTGCCTCAGCCTCCCGAGTGCTGGGATTACAGGCGTGAGCCACCACACCCAGCTATCTCCACACTCTTGACCAAAGAAACAAACTCCTACGCTGTCCTACACAGGCACTTGGGGAAAAAAGAGCATGGATTACCATCGCTATTCCCTGCCAGCACCAGGAGTGCTTTTACCTCAGAGTACTTATGATTTGCCTCCTTTTCCTGTTCTAAGAGCTTCCCCTCACCTTGGCACAGCTGCCCATGTAGCCATGGGGTGCTGGGCCACACACTGAAACACCACTGGCTGCAGCCGGCTGGCACCGGGTGCTGGAGGCCAGCAGCCTCTTTCCAGGGAAGAATCAAGGGCATCACAAGCTTAAAAGTCTGGGGCGCTGGCAGCGGTAGCTCAAGATGGGTTCTGACTATCGAAGTTGGTGGTGGAGGTAGCCTCAGACAGCTGTGGGATCTGCCTGAGCTTTTTCCCCAAAAGCCAAGGAAAAGTAATTCTTCTTACATCCTAAGAACAAACATTGGGTGGGCAAGGTAGCTCAGCAGACTAAGCACCTGCTTAGGCAAGCACAGGGCCCAGGGTTCAATCCCTGACACCATGCGCACTGGCCCAGCCCCTGGGGCACACTGAGCCAGCCACCAAGTCCAGGCATGGTGACCCATATCTGTAATCCCAGCGCTAAGGAGGCTAAAAACTGGAGGATCACTACAAGTCTGCGCTGCGTAGCAAGATCCTGTGCCAAATATATCTAAAAAGAAAAGAATGAATATTGCCCTTTTCTAAGCACAGCTGTTCAAATACGTTGCTAATTCACTTTCCCCTTCCTAGAGAGGAGGAGTCAGGCCTCTCAGCCACCATCACCCCTCACACAGCCCTTTCTGCAGAACCCCCGACTACCCTACCCGCCCCAGGCTTGGAGCAGACTATAAACAGCCTGGAGCTCAGCCCGCCCAAAGCCCTGAGGCTGAGGCTAGCATTCCAAGCAGCTCCACAGCTGTGCATTCTAGGCTCTCGGCCAGGAGCTGCTGCCCTGCCCAGCAGACAAGCCCGAGGAAGATCTCAGGGGAAAGCAGGTTCTGTCCTCCTGCAAAGACGCAGCCAGCCTTCAGCACTCATGCTGTGGGCACCAGCAACTCCACTTCCTTTCCTGGGAAGAGAAGGTGCCCACAGGCCTTTGACCCCATCGTCAAAGTTCCTCTTTGCTTCACATCCTCAAACTTGCCTCCCTACTCACTTCTCAACCCCTGGCCACATCAGCCAGGTCTCTTGCTTTCTGTGCTTTGATCTTGGACAGCTTAAGTGACCACCCCTCCTTCTCAGGGTTCACCAGTTGCTAGAGATGGGGGGGCACCCCCACCCCAGCCACCTCCTGCACTGTGTTCTAGCTACCAATATCCAGTGGACACATTTGCATTTTGCGCCACATCACCCATCTCTTCCTCTCAGAACAGCACCCATTGCTCGGGTGTTGCTCACCCTCCTGGCTCTGTCAAAAGCAATGATGATCTTCAGGGTCGTGGCCAAAGTACACCCAGGGCACACTCACCCACTATTTTCCCACCTCCAATGCATGGGCACAGTGTTCCTGCACTCTGACCTCCATGTGGGTGTCGCACACCCACCTCAAGTTCAGCACAACCAACACTGAGTCATCACCTCCTTCCCCGGAGCCGCCTCTGTTCTTGTCACCACTACTGCGCCGTGAGACCTTTACCCCAGACAGGACCTCATCACTGCCTCTCCTGATAAACACAGGGGCTTCTTTCTTTCTCTCTTTCTTTTCTTTCTTTCTTTCTTTCTTTCTTTTCTTTCTTTCTTTCTTTTCATGTGTTTAGTACAGAGTCTACAGGGTCTCACTACACAGATTGGACTTGTAGTGATCCTCCTGTTTTCAGACTCCCAAGTGCTGGGACTACAGGTGAGTACTACCACACACAATCTCAATCTGCATCTCAGCATGCCCCAGGGTGGGACCAGGACCAAACCTGGTCCCTGTGCCTGCCTAAGCAGGTGCTTTAGTCTGCTGAACTATCTGGCCAGCCCTTTTGAAATTTAGTTTTTAAAAAGTAACATCTCAAGATACATCCATTTACCTAATAATATCTGAAATTTATCTTTCTTTATGGTTGAGTAGTATTCCATATATATATATATATATATATATATATATATATATATATATATATGGCTGGCTCAGCCTACCCTGGGGTTGGGGCTGGCACAGCATGTCAAACTCCAGTCCCTGTGGTTGCCTAATCTTGCCTAAATGAGCACTTTAGACCACTGAGCTATCTTGCCAGCCCCACTCCATTGTATATAAAAACCACATTTTCTTTATCTTTTCATCTGATGGTGGATGGATGGATGGATGGATGGATGGTGGAGTCACCCAATAAAATTAATTTTAAAACCTGCATTTATCAGGCTAAATGTAGATTTTCCAGTAAACAGTGAAGACGCATGGGCTGCTCCCAAGATTTATAAATTGCACTGCTATAAACATAGATATATACCTATGGGTGCGGTATGCTGCCTGTAACACTGTGAGGAAGAGTTCAAGAAAGAGAACAAGGCTGGGCAGATAGCTCAGGGGCACAAATGCCCACCTGGCAAGTGCAAGGTCCTGAGTTTGATCTCCAGCTCCACAAAAATTAAAAAAAAAAAAAAAAAGGAGAACAGCTAAGTCAAATGGAACCTCTAGTCTGAAGGGTGTTCTTTATTATTTTTATTTATTTATTTTATGGCTTGCTCAGCCTGCCCTGGGGTTGGGGCTGGTATAGCATGTGGTGCTGGGTCTCAAACCTCAGTCCCTGCCATTGTCTAAGCTTGCTTAAGCAGGTGCTTTGGACTGCTGAGCTATCTCACTGGCCCCAGTTTTTTTTTTTTTTTTTTTTCAGAACTGGGGATCAAACTGAAAACCTTGCACTTGCCAGGCAGGCACTTGTGCCCTGGAGCTATCTCCCCAGTCCCTGAAGGGTGTTCTTTAGATCAGGTTTTATTGGTCCATTTTAGTTGTGCATAATGATCACACTCATCATAGAGAATTTGCAGCTCCATGTGTTATAACCTGATTCTTTCTTTTTCTATTTCTCTCCCCTCTCTTTAACCCCACTTCCTCTTCCTATTTACAAAAGCTTTTTTTCTATTTTTCTTTTTTTCTCACTTTTTTCTTTCCTTTCCCCTCTGCTATGCCCCTCTTCATGTAAGTAATTTCTTCCTATTTCGCAGCAGTTACTATACATGTTGGGCCCTATTTACAATTTCAGTTTCTCACCCCAGAGAAGCGATGCAGTGAATCACACATGCGTGCCCGATTTAGTTCACTCAAGAGTATGATCTCAACTAGGTATGGTGGCACACACCTGCAATCACGAGGCTAAGGCAGGAAGATCACTATGAGTTCAAGGCCACCCTGAACCACATAGTGAAACCTGGTCTCACATGTCTCAGGGTTTATTCATTTACCTAAGAATGTCTCCAAGTTATCCCTCTTCATGGCAGAGTAGTATTCTGTTGTATTAAACAACACACACTCATCTTTGAGCCAGGGAGATAGTTTAGCAGCATACGTGCCTGCCTCAAATGTGCAAGGTCCTGAGTTCCATCCCATGTACTGCACAAAAAAAAAAAAAAAAAAAAAAAAAAAAAAAAAAAAAAAAAAAAAAAAACGCATTCCCCAGTTGATGGGTATTTGGGCTATTTTCAAATTTTGGCTATAACAAACTGTATTGCTATAAACATGGGGATGCATCTACCATTATGGCATGATACTTTTAGTTCTTTCAGGAAGATTCCCAGAAGGGGAATAGCTGAGTCAAATGAAACCTCTAGTCCTAGTATTTTAGGAACGTCTGCACTGATTTCCACACTGGTTGCCACAGCCTACACTTGCTCCCACCATCAGCAGAGGAGGGTTCCTTTTCCCCAGGGCCTCGCTAAAATGCAACCTTTTGTGACCTGGCTCCTCCTCCCTCCCTAGCCCGTCTCAGTCCTGCCCTTTCCCCAGCAAGGCAGAATTTCAGTGCGCAGCACGGATTGCCCCTAGCCACAACGCTCCAGGCTGCCCTCCCTTTACCCTGAAAATAACCACCCCATCCCCACAGCCCTCCCTCCCCTGAATTCCTTCCTTGCTGCCTCATAGAAGCTATGCTCTAGATTGTTTTTTCATTTCTATGTTCACTTGAAAATATTTCATGAGACTCTCCTTTGTCCCGGGACCTGAAGCCCTTGGGGATACCGCAGTAGGAAAAAGACAGGCTTGAACCCTGACCATCTACGACAAGGAACCATCTATGACCGCAGCTTTTGTTTACACTCTCGCCTCAATCATACTCTTTCCTCTCCCCTCTGCTCACGAACTTCCCCAAGTCATGACAAAAAGGAACAGTCTGTGGGTCTGAAGCTTGGCCAGGGAGCCACTGAGACAGCGCCTCTCGCCTCCCTGTGGGGATGGTGGGGGAGGGGTTGGCTGGGCTCACTGGAGCATGCGCAGTCAACCGATGGGCAGACATGAGCAAGGGCTTTGTAGGGTCTCAGTCAGTGTCTGGCATTGCAGTGGGATTGCCACCTGGAGCACTTAGTCCAGGTCACCCCATGTGACTATCCCGAGCTGCCTCTCAGGGCTGTAGGGTTCCAAGAAGCTAGTCCTAGTGGCCAGCGTTTCTGATGTCTACTCCGTCATTTTATTTTATTTATTTTATTTTATTTTATTTTATTTTTTGTCTTTTTGAGACAGGGCTGCGATGTGCAGTTTAGGCTGGCCTTGAGCTCACTTTGGTAGCTCAGGATGGTCTCGAACTCAGATGGATCCTCCTGCCTCAGCCTCCCAAGTGCTGGGATTACAGGCATGAGCCCCCATGCCCAGCTCTACTCCATCATTTTACCTTCGGTTTCTATAGCCAAGCCTCAGGGAGTGGAAGAGGACTCGAGGGTCATGACCTTCCACTCCCACCCTCTCCTACAAAGGGACAGCCTCTCCACCTGCGACAACTAGAACACTAGAGCACTCTTCAATCATGACATCCACTCCCAGCCGCCTCCCTGCTGTGCAGCTGGCCTGGCCGGGGCCAGGTTTCCTGGGTGTAGGCTTCGGATATGGCTCCTCCCGACTCAGAGCCCCGCAGACTTGGTGCACAGTGGTGAACCAGAGATGGGACAAGCTTTACAGAAGCTCCCCATAGACAGGCAAGAAACTCAAAACTGGAGGCACAAGGCCATCACCCTCCTGAGGTGATTCAGACGGAAGCCAGAAGCCTGAGATCAGACGCCTCCTGTCCAGCCGTGAGCATCACTTGAAGGGGCCCATTCCGCCTTGCTTTTAGTTGTCCCTGCTAAGTTTAGTCCTGCTCCTGGGACAGCCCTTGTCCACATGCACATGTGGACCAGCCTCCAACCTAGAGAAAGCTGGGGGCCCAGAAGCTCCTTTCCATTTTGAGCTGCTTCAGCCTCATTTAGTCTCACCATTTTGCCTTTAGAACTTTTTGGGGCCCCTTGTGACTGTTGCAGGAATCCATTCTGTGCACCAAATACATATTAATTTCAAGAAAATACTACTGGGGCCGGGGAGATAGCTCAGTAGAATAAGTGCTTGCCTGGCAAGCACAAGGTCCTGAGTTCAATCCTCGGTACTGCAAAAAAAAAAAAAAGAAGAAGAAGAAGATACTACTTCCACTATAGCCCAATGTCCTTCACATTCCCACAAACCCACTTATGTCTTCTTGGGATCTCAACACACATTCCACAGACATAACCATGGCTAGTTCTTACTGTGAGAATTGGTTGCTTGGTGGACAGAACGGAAATGAGGACTACTTTCCTCTTTTCCAACTCAGTAAATTTCAACTCCAGC
Source organism: Myocastor coypus (assembly GCA_004027025.1). Lineage (NCBI taxonomy): Eukaryota > Metazoa > Chordata > Mammalia > Rodentia > Myocastoridae > Myocastor > Myocastor coypus. The sequence continues at coordinate 19,453 of PVJA010021771.1, forward strand.
TAGGAAATGTGCTCGTCTCCCTCTTACAACGCTGTCACACACTCTGCATGTTAACTGAGTAGTACTTCAGCAATACGGCCAGCATCCCACCTCTAGATCTCCTTAGCCGAGCCCACGAACTCCTGCGGCACTATCTCATTCCACTCTCGGTTACGGTCTTAGTTACTTTTCTCATTGCTGAAATAAAATACCCAACATCCAAAAGTTAAAGGAGGGACAGTTTACTTCAGCTTACAGCTTGTGGAGGTTTCAGTCCACACCTGGCCAGCTCCAAAGCAAGGTGGCCTGGCACAGGGGCCGTCACAGAGGAGAAAGAGCCCAGGGCAGGCAGGTGGGAAGCACTAAGGCAGCAGCAAGCCTGCCTTCGCTCTCTCCATTTATATTCTGTCCAGGTTATAAGCCTATTGATTGATGCAACGCAGCCAATGGAGAGCTTCTGTTATCCACATACAGAACAATGCTGATTCCAAATCATGGGACCAGTTTAGTACCACACACCCTTGAGTGTGTGTGACACTAATACTTAAACGAGTTTCACATGTGCTACGTCCAGCCAGGTCCCAAAAGCCCTGCTTATGAGTGCAAGAAGTTTGGGGGTGCATATCTAAACACAAGCCATAGCAATTACTATAACAGAGTCCCTGAGTCTGCATAACTGTAACAAACAGAAGTGTTTGTGGGGGGTTTTTCTTCTGTATTTAGGACAGGGTCTATGGGGTCTCACTACATAGATTAGACTCATAGTGATTCTCCTGTTTTCAGCCTCCCAAGCACTGGGATTATAGGTGCATGCCACCACGCCCAGTCTCAATCACAGAGAGACGGAGGGGCTGGGCAGGGACAGTAATGCCAGGGATCGAACCCCAGTCCCCTAGTGCTAGCCTAAGTAGGCACTTTTGTCTGCTGAGCTATCTGGCCAGCTCAAAAAGTAGTGGTTTTAGCCTGGCATGCAGACCTTTAATTCCAGCACTTGGGAGGCTTAGGAAGGGGGATCATGAGTTCAAGGTCATCCTGGGCTACACAGCAAGATGGTCAAAAAAGAAAAGAAGAAGCTGGGTGTGGTGGCACACACCTGTAGTCCCAGCAGTTGGGAGGCTGAGGCAGGAGGATCAGTGTGAGTATGAGACCAGCCTGGGCTACAAAAATGAGCTCAAGGCCAGCCTGAAATGCATAGCGAGACCTTGTCTCAAAAAGACAAGAAGAAAAAGGAGGAGGAGGAGGAGGAGGAGGAGGAGGAGGGGGAAGAAGAGGGGAAGGGGAGTGGAGGAGGGGGAGGAGGGAGAGGAAAAGGAGGAGGAGGAGGAGAAGGGAAGGAGGAGGAAGAGAAGAAGGAAAAGGAAGGGAAATGGAAAAAAGGAGAGAAGAGAGAAAAAGAGCAGAACAGTTAAGAGGAGAGGAGAAAAGGGAAGAGGAGGGGAGGAGAAGGCAGGAGAGGAGAGGAGGAAAGGGGAGAGAGAGGAAAAGAAAGAGGTTTCCTTAGCTCAGTGCTAGAAGCCGGAAGCCCAAGTTTAGGTTGCACCTTGCATCAGCATCTGGCCGGAGAGCCTTCTGGCTGCATCATAATGTGGCAGATGGCATCACACAGCAGCACAGCACTCGAAAGGAATCACATGGTAAGAGAGGAAGCAAGAGAAGTGAGCTGTGTGCCAGTCCCAGAAACCTGACCCAGCACACACACACACACACACACACACACACACACACCATTAATCAATTCATGAGGGTGGAGCCCCAGGATCTAATTACTTTCCTCTGGCTCCACCTCTTAAACTTGCAGTACTTTCAGTAGCATTGCCCTGGGAACCAAGCTCCCAGTGCTGAGCGTAGGGCAGGGAGGGGACTCACTGAACCACACCCAAAGCCTAGCAGCTACTCTCTACCATCTAAGTATCACAGCAATGGCTTTGCCACCATGACCTGACCTGACACAAATCAACCTTGTGCCAGCTGCCTCTCTCCTTCATTGAAACAGCTCAGAGCCATCCATGATGGCCACAGGTGGTCAGATGGTTTCCATGCTGGCTCCAGGAGAAAGAGTTCCAGAGAACAAGGTGGATGCTCTGTGGCTTTCTGGGACCTGCGTACAGCCTCCTAGTGTCTCTTGTGCATGCTGTATTGGTTGAAGCAGCCATGAGCCCACTGAGACTCAAGAGGCGGCACACTTCCCTAGGTTCTAGTGCCAACGTGAGTTTATCTGGGGTGTCTCATGGGCGTTTTCCACAGCACTCAGGATCACACGCTCCTTTACTGTCAGGTGGCAGGTCAGCTGGGAGCTGGTTGTTACCTCGGTCCACTCGGCTGGCTCAGGCTTCTTCTTACAGTACTTACAGTCCAGGAAGGTGAGACTGGCCAGAGATCACATTTGCTATCAGCCGATCAGCCAAAACAAGACACACGCCTAAGCTCAGAATCGCCGTGGAATGGGGTCACACACAGGCACCAGGAGGCAAGATCGCTGGGGCTCACTAACGTGGTGTCTGCCTTACATGAGCAAGCATGCTCACCTTTGAAGACTCAGGTCATGTCTTGTCTCCTCCAAGGAGGCCTTGCTCCCAGACTGGGCCATCCTGTGCCTGCTGGGGACTCTCACAGCGCCCCTACACACACCTCTGCCTGCACTTACCCTACTGCTCTCCAACTTTCTATCTATTGACTTGGGTTCCCTCTGGGAACATTCATGGGGAGTGAGACTGGCTCTGTTCAGCTTTGTGTTCTCAGGGTGGGACCAGTGAAATCAGTTTAGCTGAGGTCTGAGGACCTGTGCTGGGAACACAGACAGGCTGGTGGGACACAGAGTCAGGAGACAAGAGCCATAGCCACTTTGAGCTGAGCAAAGTATCTGTCAGACCTTGGACAAATACTTTCCATTTGGGGGTTTCAGGTCCCCCCTAGAAAAGGATGGGGAGGCCCTGCGATTCTGCAGGGACACAGTGTGGAACCAGTGTCCATGGAGAGTGAATGGCTGGTTGTACCTTGGTCAGCATAAGACAGTATTTTTAGAGGAATTTCTACTCTCATCTGTCTCTATCAGGGGCAGCAGGAGAATAGAAATTTAAGGGACTGGGTTGGCCAGAGAGCTCAGTGTATTAAATTGCCTGCTTAGGTAAGCAAGGGGACCGAGGTTTGATCCCCCGCCTGCTGTGCTGGCCCCACCCCCGGAACATGCTGAGACAGCGATTGAAACTGGGCATGGTGGTACACGTCTGTAACGTCAGCACTTGGAAGGCTGAAAACAGGAGAATCACTATAAGTCCAATCTGTGCAGTGAGACCCTGTAGACCCTGTACTGAATACAGAAAGAAAGAAAAGAAATCTAAAGGACTGATGGGACAGCCACATCCATTTTTGCCAATCAGATCCCAGATTGTCTCATTCCTGAGCCTTCTGGCTCTAACAGACACTTAATTGCACATGCTGGACAGAAAATGCTCCCCTGCCCTTTCTGAAAACAAAGTACCTGGGGACCCTGAAAGTAGGCCAGGTTCTCCTCCTCTTATCAAAGTAGCACAGCAAGGTGTGCCACCCAGCACTTAGAGAGAGGCCACGGAGCATCCAGTGCCTCTACCAGCCGCATCCCCGACATCGTCTGCTGGTAAGAGACCTCTGGATATGTTCCACCCCAGAAAAAAAATGAACCATCTCCATCCCCTAGCTGTGTGTGTGTGTGTGTGTGTGTGTGTGTGTGTGTGTGTGTGTCTGTGCCTGTGTGTGACAGACAGAGAGAGAGAGGCGTTTAGCCCCAAGCTAAATCAATTATATTCTCTTTTATGCATTTAGTACAGGGGATACAGAGGCTATAGGGTCTCACTACACAGATCAGACAACTAGTGATCATCCTGTTTTCAGCCTCCCAAGTGCTGGCATTACAGGCGTGCACTACCAGGCCCAGTCTCAATTGCAGCACAACCTGCTGGCAAGGCCAACAAGGCACACTGGGGTTTGAACCCAGGTCGCTGTGCTCTGCCTGAGCAGGCACTTTAGTCTGCTGAGCTATCAGGTCTGCCCAAAACCAGTTATATTCTGATAGGAATGTTTGTCAGCTTAGGAATCAGAAAGCTGTTATAAACAGGGCTGTGGAGAAATAAAGAAGGGCAGCGTGCCTAGAGTATGGCAGGGGGGTGAATGGGAAAGACGGGGCAGCAGAGGTCAACAGCCAGGGGCCAAGACATTCAGGGCCTTCATACTGTCCTGTGATCAATGAGGAGCAATCTGTGAAGAAGGACAGTCTTATTACAGCAGGGTTCCCTAGCCCACAGGCCCTGGAGAGCCTGACAATGGCAGACTCCATTCCAGTGAGGTTCTAGGCGGGCTGCAGCAGCTTCCTTTTTCTTTCTTTTTCAAAATGTATTTAGTGCCGGGCGTGGTGGCGCACGCCTGTAATCCCAGCACTCGGGAGGCTGAGGCAGGAGGATTGGTGCAAGTTCAAGACCAGCCTGGGCTACAAAAGTGAGCTCAGGACCAGCCTCAACTGCATAGCGAGACCCTGTCTCAAAAAGACAAAAAAAAAAAAAAAAAAAAAAAAATGTATTTAGTACAAAGTCTAGAGGGTCTCACTAAACAGATAGGACTCATAGTGGTCCTCCTATTTTCAGGCTCCCCAGTGCTGGGATTACAGCTACAGGCCACCACGCTCAGTCTCAGCAGCTTCATTTTCTTAATCATGTCCTGGGAGCTTCCCTGAATTGCCAAAGTAAATCTCCCTGTGGACAGGACCATCCACAGGGCTTACTCTAGTTAGAGCACTCTACATGCTGAGAGACTGCAGAGCCCACAAGAAATGAGCCCATCTAAAGCCCCGGAGCGGCTTCCAACAGTGCCATTACAGGATTGGAAACTAACAGGGGCATCGGGGCTGACTTCTGTGAAAAAAATAAGAGATGCAGACCAGGCAGGAGATGGCTGGATGGCAGGGCCAGCCCATGGGATGTTCAGATCAGGATTCACAAAGAAGCCAGGAGGCTCCGATTGCTTAAATAAACCTTGGTCTTTAAAAAAAAAAAAAAAAAAAAAAAAAGATCTCTGTACCTCTGGGTTAGAGGGGCAAGTCACCAGCACTGAGTGTTAGACAGACAGACAGGCAGGCAGGCAGGCAGGCAGGCAGGCAGGCAGACAGACAGACAGACAGACAGACAGACAGACAGACAGACCGACAGACAGATCTTTCTGGTGACATCAGGTGATGGGGTGATCAGCATCTGAACCTCAGCATACTCCTTTCCAGCCTTAGTCACTTCCACGCCCTTCCAGGAGCTCCCCCTTTGCTCTCCTCCTGGCTGCAGGCTTTAGAGCAGAGGGCTAAGCCCTGAGAGCTTGGGCTGTACAACCACCACCTCGAAGCCCCAGGAAGCCAGACGGAGGCAGATGGGCTGAAGGGCTACTGTGGCCAAGCCGGTCTAGTCAGCACTCTGGCGGTGGGAGGCAGCACTCCTGCTGTCTGAAGACCAAGCAGACTATCCAGAAAGTGAGAACCTGGCAGCAGCCCAGACCCGAGAAGACAGGAGTAGCCACAGCAGAAAGCCCCTGCAGGCTCCCCTAAAGGGCGAGGCGCCCTGGAGCACATGAAGGGGTGCGGCTGGGCTGGGGACCAGAGAAAGACCAGGTTGGCACGTCGCCCGCCCTACCCCCAAAGGGCTGCTCACCCTGGAATGCATCCTACCGGCCTCCTTTGCAGAAAGGCCGGGATATTCCAACCCCAAGACCTCTCACTGGAGTCTGGAAAATCTGGCTCCTGTACTCCTTAAGCGCCGGTTTTCTCAGAGATTTCTGAAGACTGGATGAGCAGAAAGGGTTACACCGTTAAAAGGAGAGCACTCTCTTGGAGGCCGGGAGGCAGCTGATAACTCTTTGGGCTGCTCCACTCTGATCCCGGGGTCCCAAACCCTGCCGCCCTTGGCCAAGCCGGCCCGCCAGAGCTAAAGTCCCCCTTCTGCAAGAGTGGGCCACCTCCCCACACCCAGGCACCACAGCCACCTCCTCCCCGGCCTTTGCCACCTCCACCCTTTCTCCCCTCAGCATCTGATTGGCTGAGCCCCGGGCCCTCCCCACCCTCTTTCCCCCACCCCTGGTGAAAACTGCGGGCTGGGTGCAGGGTGCAGCAACTGGAGGCGGTGGCACCGCGTCCCGAGGAGGCTGCATCAGCGGAGGAGAGGGTCCAGGTGAGAGCTAGAGCCAGGCTGGACCGGGACTGCAGGAGGCTTCAGAAGAGGTCCGAGAGCGCCTCGGGAAGGAGCCGCGCAGAGCTGGGAGGAGGGACCTGCACGCCAGGCCCGGGTGCCAGCGCGATGCTCTTGGGACCGGGTCCGCGCCGCACCTCGCCTTTGCGGAAAGCAGCTCGCGGGCTTTCGCCCACGGGCGGGCAGTTGCCTGGGGCTGCAGCGCCGGGGGAGAGCCTGGGGGAAGGACACCAAGGGTGGCTTTTGGTGCTGCTCTCCCCCCAGAGGACCCCGAACCTAGCTCCCAGGGATGGGGAGGGGGAAATAGGCGAGAGAATGGAGGGTGGACAGGGGCAGCCAGAGGGGAGCTCAGCTCGGTGACCTCACGGCGGGCTGGGTGCGGGGCGCCAAGGTAGAGAAACCGCAGTGCCGCGGGCGGGGACTGGGTGGAAGGCGGGCAGACGGGGGAGGGGAGAGCTGGAGAGGAAGAGAGGGGGCAGGGGGCCCTCAATTGGGAAAGAGGATCTGAATAGGAAATAAGGGTGGGGCAAGCCGAGCGGGGGCTAGGGAGGGAGGCTGTGCAGGGCTGCTCAGGGGTCTAAACTGCGGGACAGCTAGCAAGGGAAATAGCCCCGCCGCCCCAACTCTCTACCTCTGGCTCCACATTCCTCTCCAGCCCCGGCCCCATTCTTTCCTTTCTTGTTCTACCCACCGCTTCCCGTTACCTACATCCCAAGCCTCCCCACTCCTCGGTCAACTAACGTCCTCCACCCAAAGCGGAGTGCCAGCCTACTGTCCTCGTCCCCTGCAGAGCCTCGGAATCTGGCTCCGGGCGGCAGCTCCACCTGGACCGCATAGGCATTCTCCGTAGCCTCCCGGCCTCAAGACCCTAGTCTCACCCGCCTCGCGGGCTGGGGGTGTGGGTGGGGGGGACAGCGCGCCAGCGATCCTGGACTCTGGAGTGGTGCGCCGTAGGTACCCAGGCGTGAGCAGCTCAGCCAGGACCCGAGCTCCTCTTGCAGCTCCTGGGATGAAGCTGTCTGCTCCGTGTCGCCAAAATGCTGGTCCATTTAAGGATGCCAAGGGGGGGGGGGTAGTTGCAAAAACACTAGGCGGGGAGCCTTAACAGGGTAGCTATTGAAGCCAAACTGGAAAAACAAAGCTCTAGGAATCTCTGAGATGGATGTTTGCCCCTTGCAATCAGAAAGCACTGTCGTTTCCCTCGCCAAGATCTGGGAAGGCCTTAACTGTGTGCCCACTACAGGCAGGTCTGGGGTTCCTTAGCCAAACCCATACCTGAAAAGATCCTGAGCCATTAACACGAGAGGGCCACGTACTGTGGAGCAATCTAGTGTCAGATGTTTGATGTTTTCCTAATCCTCACCACAGGCCCTGGTATCTAAGGTTGAGAGTGCCTCCTTCATTTCCTCAGTAAATATATTTTGAACATCTGCCATATACCAGGAACCATCCTAGACACTGAAAAGATGCATCTGCACAAGAAATAGAAAATCTCTAGCCGGGCGTGGTGGCTCACGCCTGTAATCCCAGCACTTGGGAGGCTGAGGCAGGAGGATCGTTGTGACTTCGAGACCAGCCTGGGCTACAAAAGTGAGCTCAAAGCCAGCCTGAACTGCACAGTGAGACCCTGTCTCAAAAAAAAAAGAAAATCTCTAGAAGGAATTTTTTTAAAAAATTTATGTATTTGGTAGAGGGTCTCACTACACAGCTCAGACTTAGAGTGATCCTGTTTTCAGCCTCCCAGTGCTGGGATTACAGGCGTGCACCACCTGGTTTCGTGGCCAGCTCAGTGTACTGGGGGGGGTGGCATGTGGTGCCGGGGATCAAACCCTGGTCTCTACACTTGCCTAAGCAGGTGCTTAGTCCTCTGAGCTATCTCTCCTGCTTGGGAATTTTTGATTAATGAGCGTAGCACTCATTGGCTCAGAAAGAGCCCTAAGGAGCCGATGCACAGTAACTGAAGTACTGGCACTCCCCAGCTGCATCCTTGAGATGTGGCTGCAGTAGTAAATGTCATCTGCATTTTACCAAATTAAGCTTTCAAAAACAAATAAACAGAGCAGAGCATGGTGATGCACCCCTGTGATCCCAGCACTCGGGAGGCTGAGGCAGAAGGATCTTTGTGAGTTCAAGGCCAGCCTGGCTTACAAAATGAGCTTGACACCAGCCTGAACTGCATGGGGAGACCCTTTGTCAAAAAGACAAAAAAAGGGGTTCAATCCTGGGCCTGCTGTGCTGACCCCACCCCCAGGGTGCACTGAGATGGCAATTGAGACTGGGCGTGGTGGCACATGCACCTATAATCCTAACTCTTGGGAGGCCATAACCAGGCAGATCACTACAAGTCTGATCTCGTAGTGAGACCCTGAATACCCTGTAGACCAGTGGTTCTCAACCTTTCTAATGCCGTGACCCCACAATACAGTTCCTCATGTTGCGGTGACCCCAAGCCAAAAAATAATTTTGGTGGCTACTTCAAAACTGTAATTTTGCTACAATTATGATTTGGAATGGCTTTAGGCGACCCCTGTGTTTTGGTCATTCGACCCCCGCTGGGATTGCGACCCACAGGTTGAGAACCGCTGCTGTAGACCCTTGCTTAAAAAAACACAGAAAAAAAAGCTGGGCGTGATGGCGCATGCCTGTAATCCCAGCACTCAGGAGGCTGACGCAGGAGGATCGGTGCAAGTTCAAGACCAGCCTGGGCTACAAAAGTGAGCTCAAGGCCCGCCTGAACTACATAGCAAGATCCTGTCTCAAAAAGACAAAAAAGAAAAAAAGGTAAATAGGAAGTCCTTGCCTGAGTAAGAGTGGTCAGATGAATCCCTTAAAACCATGCCCCTAGGAAGGAGCATCATGACTGAGCACCGGTACTCCACCATTCCTCATGTGTGTACTAAGCATTACCCAGCTGCATTCCCTGAGGAGAAGAGAGCCAGCGGCAGTGTCACCTTCAAAGAGGAAAGAAGAAAGAGACAGGTGGAGAGTGACTTAGCCCCAAACTTGGCTATCAGTACGGGCACACACAGTCTGGGCGCCATCTCTTGGCTAATCCTCTCTGTTCCCACCGCAGATCCAGGACGGGGCTTTTGGCACCATGAACCCAGCCATCGGTATTGCCCTCCTGTTGGCAGGTACTCAGCAAGGGGCAGGGCTGACTTTCCAGGGGCCCTGGCTTCCCTCCCTTCAGAGAAGTCTGCTTCTTCCTCAAAGCCTAGGAAAGTACAGCTGGCTAGGGGAGAGAGGGCTCTTCCTCCTCCAGAAGGCAGCTGTTCATCCAGCTGCTGTGCTGCCTCTTGGAATGGCCTTTAGAAATAACTCACTGAGCCCTGTCCCATGCTACTGAATGGGAATCTCCAAATGCTACTGAGACTAACTAATGTTACCCAGGGTCAAGGAAACCAGAGAGGGAGGTCAGGGTGTTGGGGTGGGGGGCGGGGAGTTCTGCTTCCTAGATCCATAGGCCCTCAGAGAGCAGCCCTCTGTGCCCTCCCTGGCTGTGTCTGTTACCCAGGGGTGATGTGGGTTGGACACCCCGCATCATCAACTCTCCACCAACTGGAATGGGCACTGCTGGTGCCAGTCTTGCAGGTGTCCCACGGGCAGAAGGTGACCAGCCTAACAGCCTGCCTGGTGAACCAGAACCTCCGTCTGGACTGCCGCCATGAGAATACCACTACTTTGCCTGTCCAGTATGAGTTCAGCCTGACTCGTGAGAAAAAGAAGCATGTGCTCTATGGCACCATGGGGGTGCCTGAGCACGCATACCGATCCCGGACCAACCTGACCAGTAATTACAACATCAAGGTTCTCTATTTAGCCAACTTCACCAACAAGGACGAGGGGACCTACACATGTGAAGTCCGCATTTCTGGCCAGCAATCCGCCCCCAACTATAGGAATGTTTCCGTGCTCAGAGGTGAGGCAAATCCCCAACAAGGCCAAATGGCCCAGGAGAGCCAGATTGGAGACCACCCAGCTGGCTAGGATAGCCAACAGTTCCCTTGGCCAGGCCAGAGAGGAGAGGGGCCCGTGACTCCCTCACTCTCCCCCAGCCACTGCCTGGTCCCCTATCATTGCTTTCGATGTGAAGGGGAAAGAGCTAAGGGCCTGTTAGGGAGGCACAGCAGTGTGGTAGCTCTGGGCAAATGCGTTGGCCTCCCGAGTCCATTCGCCACCTGCAGAACAGGTGTCTTCCCCACCTGAAGTTTCCTTATGATGATGTTCAGTAGATTTTCACAAGATACATGTGCAAGCACTCAGAACCCTGCAAATGGGAAGTACGGTTGGTTCTGTTAGACCAGGTTGGCCCAAAGGGAATACACCCATGCTTCAGGCCTAGGCCTCCTGCCTTCCGGTGCCTCCCCTCACCCTCTTCTCTCTCCACAGACAAACTGGTCAAGTGTGAAGGAATAAGCCTGCTGGCGCAGAATACCTCATGGCTGCTACTGCTGCTGCTCTCGCTCTCCCTCCTCCAGGCCACAGATTTCATTTCCCTGTGACTGGATGGGCCCGTGGAGGACACAGGAAGCCTCAAGGTCCAGTGCAGAGATCCTTCTTCTCTGAGCTGGCTCACCCCCTCCCCAAACCCTCACACATACTGGGGAGCAAAAGAGACCCCACTCCCTATAAAGAGCCCCAGTGCTGCATGCAATCGTCCACCCACTTCCCCCTCTCTGCACACCCCCGGCTATCTTTCTGTACCCTGTTCCAGAGCTGCTTCTGTTTTATTAAGGGGTTATCCTTTCTTTTCTTTGGGAGTGTGTGACAAGGGAAACCAGGATAGGGGACCTGACGGAGAGTGAGGGTATGTGATGGGGAGCAGAGTGCAGGTACCAGTCCCTGGGGATGACCATCTTTGGCCCCTGGGACCAGAAGCCCGGAGAGACCTGGAGGCTGAGGGAGTGGTGTATCTTGGCCAAGTCCTGATGTGCTCTGTGCTGAGACCTTCCCAGCAGGCAGGGTGCCACCTGCAGACCCAGGTGTGAGGGCTGCAGGAGCATGTGGGACCCGTCACATGAGGGTGGGAACCGGGCATCACTAAGCGCATTCCCAACCACAGCAGAAAAACTCCCTCTTGCCCCGTGAAAGTTCCCTAGGGCCTTGGGCCAGGGGCACTGCCCACTGACAACGCTGACATAGAGGAAGCACAGGCACTAACACGGGGAGGAGCAGAAGGCAACATCAGCGGTCCCTACCTCCACTGCAAATGTGAGCCTGCAGTCCTTCACTGCGGCATCACCATTTGAGAGGGTGACAGAGGACAATGCCTCCCAGCTGTCCCAAGCTCCCAGGAGCTCTGCCCCCACAGGCTCAGAATGGAGGGGATACCCAGAGCCCCACAATTGGGATCAAGATTCCAAGGGAGGCTCTTCCTTACCCATCCTCCCCAGCCTCTGCTGGCAGGTCCTGAGGCCCCAAACAGCCCCCTGCCTCTCAGGCCTATCTCTTCAGAGACTTTAGGAGGCCTGAGGCAAGCCCTGGAGTGATTCCTCTGGGAGGCACACTTCTTGGGAAAATGGTGTTTCCCAATACCCAACCCCACCCCCACCCCACCCCAACGGCTCTGCCTGTCCGGTAACTGTGTGTAGTGCTACCACAGCTACTGGCGTCTCCTTGAGGAAAAAGAAAACTGCACAATAAAACCTGGCCTCTGGAGTCTACCCTCCTGTCCTTCTCCACTCCGCTGCTCCGGCCCAGGACTGCCTCCTCCCTTGGCTGGGAGTCTCTGTGGGCGGGCGCCCAGGGATACCCTGGGAGACACCAGCCCCTCCTCTACCCTTGCCTTCTACCCTCTGCTTTCTGCAGCCCCAGCCCCCAGGGACATACCACTGCTTGCTGGGCTTTGTTTCAGAATGACTCAAACTCGACAATTTACCCAAATAAATAAAAGGCCTCCCTCTGCTGACTCACCTGGCTGCCACAGCAGACTCACCTGCCAGTGGGTGAGCAGAGCCCTGTCCCTCCATGGTCCTGGCTCCAGGAGGTCCAGGCACATTTGCAAGAACAAACATGGGTGTGCAGCCCACTGCTGCTTCCCAGCTCACAAGTCCCCCTCAAGTGCCATCTCCTAGTCAGTCAGAGGGCACCAGAGCACAGGAGAGAGGTACAGTGGGAGGTGACCTTTCACTGATGACCTTGTCATCAGGTGACACACATCCTTCAAGTCTAGGATGGCTCAGTGGTCTAAAGCGCCTGCAGGCGGCTGCAGAGACTGCGGTTCTATCCCCAGCACCACATGCTGCGCCAGCCCTGCCCTCAGGGCAGGCTGAGCTGGCCATAAAAATAAACAAAAGTTCTGAAACAAGAAAAAAAAATTAAATTAAAAAAAGTGTTTAAAAAATTTTAAAAAAGAAAGGAACTGGGGGTGAATCCTGTTCCCTTAGGAGTAGAGATCTCACACACTCACACACAGATGCATATACACATATACTCCACCTCTAGGGGCTGGGGAGATAGCTCCGAGGCACAAGTGCCTGCTGGGCAAGTGCAAGGTCGTGAGTTCAAACCCTGGTCCCACAAAAAAAAAAAAAAAAATACTCCACCTCTTCAATGAGAACAGGCACTGGGGCTCTTCCTTGGACTGGGACTAATGGTGGCCATGGGTACTCATGGTTCCAGTTGCTGTCTGTGAGGCACGCCCCACCCAGCCTGCCAGGGAGTGTGGAAGAGGAGGCTGACTCACTCCCTGTTTAGCACTGGAGAGATGGCTCTTTCTGCGTGTTTTGCTTAAAGACCCAGGTCTAATTTAATGCCACTTACTCCCACTGTCCCTGCTACCTCCCACTGCTACCTCAGCCTTATGCTGACCCCTGTAGTGACTGTGTCCAAAGGGGACAGGAGAAGTTCCACAAGGAAGAGGAGCTGTCCATCTCATTCAGCAGGATACAGCCAGCTCAGGGCTCCCCAGGGGGGCGGAGGCGCCCTCCAGGCCCTCTCCTCACTCTTCAGGGCCTGAGGGCTGCAAGGGCCCCGCTGGCGAAGGGAGGAGGCAGCTCTGACAAGCAGCCAGACAGGAGGAGCGAAGAGGGAGACTAGGTGTGAGGCTGCAACTGAAGCCGGGGGGCCTGCAGGATGTCGCCTGTGTGGGCTCAGCTGTCAGACAGGTGCTGAGGAAGTGAGGTGTCCTGCCCTGCTCAGGACAGCCCATGCTGATTCCCCTGATGGTTCCTGCTAGCCTGAGTGACCACAGAGGCCAGCAGAGGTCCACAGACTGTAGAAGGCAGGAAAGGAGAGGATCAAGCCTTCAGGCCACACAACGGAAACTGACCACTGCAGGGGGGCAGTGGGTGCTGCAGGCTTTCACCTCAGACCACAGCAGCCATTGTGCATCACTGCTCAGGTCACAGGTACGGAGTAGGCTATGGGATATGTGTGGTGACATGTCGTTTATAGAGGACTGGGGCCTGTCCCGTGCACATGCCCCAAACACATAGACGCCGCACACACGTAGCCACCTCCTCACCGCTCCGTCACAACCTCTACCCCTTAATCCTACTGCAAGGCCTACATTCTTGCTGAAGTACAGCACCAGTCCCTCTCCACGCTCCCAGCCTAGACCTGATTAGCCACTGATACAGACAACAGCTGCCCAGGGCAATCTGATAGGGTCTCAATGACATCTAGGTCCTCTCTTGGGAAGGACAAGGGGATCTCTGTGTGTGACACATGGGACTTTTTAAAAAATTTATTCTAGGGAAGGGTTTATAGGGTATTCAGGGTCTCACTACTAGATCAGACTCATAGTGATCCGCCTGTTTACAGCCTCCCAAGAGCTGGATTACAGGCGCGCGCCACCGCGCCCAGTTTCAGTTGCTGTCTCAGCACACCAACAGATGGGGACTTTCAGTGGCTGTGAATCCTCATGACAGGAGCCCTGTGGCTTGGATGCTCCTACCTCTGTGGCACAATGTCAATCTCCTGTATTCACGTGAGTGGCCACATTAAAAGAAGCAAAGCCCAAGCTGAAGGCAATCATTTCCTCATTTACTGGGGACAGATTGGAGCTGGATTCCTTTGTAGTCCTGGTAAGGCGTGAGGGTCACCAGCATTCCCTCCACTCTATCAGGAGAGCTTCCAGGCAGACATGGGCAGCTTTTCTACCTGGGCATAGACTCAGGACACTCTCAGTCTCAGCAATTCCTCCACCCCTCAGGGAGTAGATGCCAAAAGTCTAGACTCACAAGAGGCATCAGCCTAGCAAAAGGAAGCCTGGGGCAGGAAGAGGTGTGGAAGTGGACATGTGGTGTGGAGGGTACACAGCACCAAAATGGTGGTGTCTCGGGGGGAGCACCTGTCCGTTCACACCAGGAAGGGGCTATGACAGCCAGAGTGCCCCAGAAGTGTCTGGCAGTGGGTATGTTCAGCTTGAAGCCACAGGGATTCTGTGGGAACCTGGCCTACATAACCCTAGGTGACCCTAGTCATTATGCTTTTCTGGCTTCCCTCTGGTAACGTGTGTGTGCACACATGGGTGTGTGTACGCGTGTGTGTGTGCATGTGTGTGTGTGTGTGTGTGTGTGTGTGTGTGTGTGTGAACACTAGGCAAGCACCCTATGGTTGAGCTGTAATCCCAGCCCTCTTTATATTATTGACACAGGGTCTCATTAAATTGCCCGATCTAGCCTTGAATTGCAACCCAGAGTAGCTGACATTATAGATTTGTACAATCATGCCTGGTCCTGCAGTAATACTTAAAATGGTTGAGCTGGCCTGAAATCATTTATTTGTACAACAAACCTTAAGCACCTACTATGTACTCTGTGTTAAGATATAAAAGACAGCCATCAGCTGAAGGAGTCCAGCATCCAGGAAGAAGCAGGGAACTAATTTAGGACAGTGACCAGAACTATGAGGCAGGAAAACTGTGGCCACATGCCTGGTGTCCCACAGTACACATAACCTCTTCTTTCTTAGCAAGTGACCTACAAATTAGAATTGGAGCATGTGGCCCAGAATGCAGCCCACATCTCGCAGCCCCCTTTAAGTTCTGTCACACAAAATGATAGCTGTAACTTCTGTGCCTTTCTCTCCCTTTTATTTTCTTTTCTTTCACTCTTCTTTTTTTAAACTGGGAACCAAACTCAGGACCCTGCACTTGCCAGGCAGGCGCCGTGCTACTAAGCCACATCCCCAGCCCTCTCCCTTTTATTTTCATGCCAGTTGGAATAAGTCCTTCCTGGGGCCTGGCAGGATGGCTCAGTGGTCTAAAGCGCCTGCAGGCGGCTGCAGGGACCTCGGTTCAATCCCCGGCACCACATGCTGCGCCAGCCCGGAGGGCAGGCTGAGCCAGCCATAAAAATAAATAAATAAATAAATAAGTCCTTCCTGGCTAGGACTGGAATAGCCAGTAAGGACTGTGATGGCCAGCTGAGTGTTACAAATGGCAAAGACAGAAGGCAGGGTCCTTGTGACCATAGAGGAGCCACGGGCCACTTTATTTATGCTCTGTTACCTGGAATTTTTCATACTCACAGCTAAACCTAAACTTACCTTAAAGAGAAACCACTTAACAGTTGTACAGTCCACAATACCACTAGACTGCACAATTAAAAATGGGCAAGATGGGGCTGGGGAGATAGCTCCGTGGCACAAGTGCCTGCCTGGCAAGTACAAGGT